>QPKB01000011.1:39535758-39555212 GCA_003546025.1 Camphora micrantha | reverse complement strand
GCTTGTAATGCCCTTCGGGCTTAGCATAGCCCCCCAAGTCTTCCAAAGAAGAATGGATGACATTTTCAGAGACCATCTTGACTACTGCATGGTCTATATAGACGATGTTCTAGTTGCCTCACACACTGAAGCAGAACATCTAAAACATGTCAAGGCTATTCTTACTGAGTTTATCAAACATGGAATAGTCATTTCAGAAACCAAATATGAACTCTGTAAAAAGGAAATTGACTTCCTAGGAGTACATATCAAGCAAGGAAATATTACTTTACAAGATCATATTGTAAAAAAAATCCTTGAATTCCCAGATACCATAACCAATAGGAAGCAATTGTCAAGCTACCTAGGTATATTAAATTGTGCTAGTGATTTCATAAAAAACCTGGCCAAATATAGGGGAAGCCTGTCTTGCAAACTCAGAAAGACAGAAGAAACAAATCCCTTCACATGGACAGAAAGGGATAAAGAAATAGTCAAAGAACTAAGAGAAATAGTAAAAACTATTCCTCCTTTGGCCCTTCCCAGCACAGAGGACTCATTCGTCCTAAAAACAGATGCTTCAGAGCACCAATGGGGAGTCATATATATGGCTATAAAACCCGAAGACAAAGAAAGAAATAGAAGGATATGTTGTTACAAATCAGGAACTTTCACTACTGCACAAATAAACTATCATGCTCATGAAAAAGAGCTATTGGCAGTAATCTTAGGAATAGAAAAATACGCCATCTTCCTAAGACCAAGAAAATTCCTAATTGAAACAGATTCAAAGTTTGTTCAGTTTTTTAAGAATGCCCAGTTAACCAAGTTCTCCCAAAGGAGATTAATTAATTGGCACCATTTCTTAAATGAGTTTGATTATGAAGTCAAACATGTATCCGGAAAAAGCAATGAAATTGCTGACATCCTGTCCAGGGAAAAAACTCTTTGCCCAAATGGATCACTCTTACCCTGATATAACTCAATGCTTCTTTGCAGAAATGATAAGAGGCAGAGGTAGGGCATCTCAAAGAGGCAGAGGAAGGACAATCATGTCATCGATAGACCCTGAAGAGTTCCAACACTACTTGGAATATAAGCAGCTCAGCCAGCTTGCACTCAAGGAGGACGATGGGAGCACATCAAGTGATCTCCCCCCTCATAAAATCACCAAAACAGAAGGTGACGCAGAGGAATTCTGGACCCTTATCAAAGGGAAAAACCAGAAAGAGCAGAGAGCATCTCCAAAATTATTGGAGAATATAGATCAAATCCTTTATCCTCCAGGATTTACTAAAGAAGCCTATTCCAAAAGAAATATGGTTGGAAAGGTTTTTCTCAGGAATTGCAATTATGCAGAGCAGTTCCCTATAGGAGCCTTGAGAAAAGAATTTATCAAGGAAGAACTCCTTATTGCTGACAATATATGGAAATCCCATATAGCAAAAAACCAGCATGTCGAAATTAAGCAAGCAATTATTGCTGCAATCAGAACCATGAGGGATTCCAGAATCCTCATAGCACAGGGAAAAGATCATGTTAATCTCTATGTTAAAGAATTGATTAACAGCACAGGAATAGTCTCCTACGCTGAAGCAGCAGGAGAAGCAGAGAAAATAACCTATAAGAGACATGCCTTTTCTGTCAATTTATCCATTTCGACAGAAAATCAAGAAAATTACTTTCCCCCCATGAGGTATACCTCTAACCTGGCCATAATGACGCAATTAACCAGCGGCGACCAGAAGGAAGGAATCTGCCTTATCCAGGGAAATCCTGAATCCAACCCTCTAGTCTGGCTAAAAGGGCCAGTATGCCATAAAATTTGGGAAGACCAGAAGCATGCTCTTTTCAAAATAGGGTTTGTAAGATTCATTGATGTCCACAATGAAGAAAATCTGCAGATTCTCCCAGCAGATATACGAAAGGTTCTTCTAAGAACTATCCAAGAGTATCCATACTCTGTTGAAGTCTACGTCCTTTTTCCAGAAGACTTCTTTCTTATCAGGATATATCCTGACCTACAAGATCTCACTATTGTCAGCCATACTGAGATAAAGGCTGCAGAAAAATATACAGAAGAAGAGATCTCCATACAAAGAGCCCTCTCAGTTGAAGAAATCAGCTATGAGCTAGGGAAAAGAGGAAAAGAATGGTATACCATACACTTCTCCTCTAATACTGTGATCCAAGCCGCTGAAGTCATAGGATCAGGAACAGTAGAGAAGGTAAAGAAAGGACATGCTCCTCTAAAAATCTACCTTCCCTGTTCAATCTCGGAAGTCACTGCTCTGGGAATGGCGGATCCCCAGACTCTAGAGAAGGCCCAGAAAATTGCCCCAGCACTGATACTGGACCATGCAGAAGGCCCGTCTGCCGACAGACCCGGCTCGCTCTCAGAAGCGTGCAGCACAGCATCCGAGGCAACAGTTTAAAGACAGAAGAATCTCTTGCTTTAGACTGCTTTCTGCTGGAGATAAGCACCAGCTACCTCGAGCCTCACAAAAAGGGGAAACACTGATCGAGGCTGTCCCCCGCTGAGTTGAGGATCAGATCCTCTTTTGTAAATCTTATCTTTTATTCTGTTTTAGCTTTGAAAAAATTTGAAGTCCGGCAGCCTGATGCCTATATAAGGACTCTTGTAGAAGAAGGAAGTAGAGGAGATTGGAGAGAAGAAAACTTGTAAAAGAAGTTTGTCATCCACTAAGGTATGGAAGGCTAATTTCCTTGTTGGGTAGCTAATAGGGAATCTCTCTAGACTGTAATAGTTTGGTTGTATATTATCTGTTTATTAATGATAATGTGATGTTATTTTCTCTTATGCCATGGTAAATTCCTTGATCTTTTTCTAAGAAAAGTCGCTGAGGGCAAACCCAATTTCCCTTATACGGACACACGGATAGTAGCCTGTTATGCCGCGTGGGCGAGGAATGGCGTTTGAATTCTGACAGTCCAGATGTATTAGGGGGGAAGAATTTTGTAAGTCCTAACTCGATGAACAGTAAAAATGCTTTACTATTCAGCAGAGGAGATACTGTGATCTCTAGACTCAATGCACTCGAGACTATCTGATCTATGATCTCAATAGAGGAAACTATTCTTGGAATTTTTACCGGAAGCATATGTGGACCATAACCCACCTATCAGTAATCAGCAGGTTAATATGCAATTAAAACCATTATGTTTTAGTTGAGTACCCTAATGGCTATCTACTTTTCATATATTCTAAACTCTTGATCCTAGTCTCTTCATGCAACATTGTTCTTACTATCATTGTATTATACAAAATCCTGTCTTACATCTTGAAGCAATATCTTTTGAAAAACAAATTATATTAAAAAATTTTGGTGGTGATTTTGGAATTGGTATCAGAGCCAGCCGACCTTGGTTGACTCGAATTAAGATGACTGATATTCCGGGAACATCCGGAAATGCACAGACAGAGAGCCAAGAGCTCTCCATTTTCAAGGAACTTCCCTATTATGAAGTTTCTATGATGAACCCTGTATATGGGTTATACACACAAGTTAGGTCCATTCCTTATCTAGAAAAACTAGATGAAGGGATAAAAAACATACAATGTCTGATTCATTATGGCAATCAGCGTCTCTGTGGACTACCACATTTGGAATTTATCCTATCAGTGGTAGGAGAAAGGAGAAGGACTATTCTTCTAGAAGAAGTCCTTTATATTGGAGGAGTAAGCATGGTACAAGATGTTGAATTCCTCTTTCACAGGAAGAAAATGTTAGACTTCCTATTCTCTGTCAGAAGAGTGAAAACAGGATATGAGGTCAACATCAGAAGAGGCAATCCACTTATGCTCTATGATGAAGCCTCTCAACTATACCTTTGGGCTTTTAATCGCCTCATGGATACACTCCTCCCGCACAGAGAATTATTGCAGGCTGCAATTACTTATGCAGACCAGCACAATCTGATTCCTGATCCCATACAACCCTATTTAAGGATTGAGCAGGAATATGAGTTTCCAGACGGTGAAGTCATAGAACTCATGGATAAGACCGACAAGGCCTTAATAGAAACCATTAGGGTAACTAGAGAAACCTTTATCAAGGGATCTTTTAGAACACGTACCCTTGGAATGGAACCCCATATTTGGGATCATCTTGACTGGGTTGGGAAATATGTACATGAGTTCCCTGCACACCATTGGACCCCAGTATATATCCTGTCATTCACCCAACATGTTAAGACAGGACTTGAAAATCTTACAATGGAAGAATTTTTTAAAGAGATGAAACCTTCATTGTATGAAACTTGTCTTCAGCATAGACAGTTGCTCAGACAACTCTACAAGAATATGTTGGCAATACAAAATCATCATAAAAATTTCTTGTGGATTCAATTCAAGGAGATGTATGGAATATCTCACCAAGAGTTCTTCATGAATGCCTACCATAGGCTAGAAGAACATAAGGCTTGCTATGACACTGCCATCAGGCAGATGCTCTTAGATTTTGTCGCCTTCAAAAAATGGCATAATTTAACATTATGCAATAAAGAATCGACCTCTGGTAATAATGAGTGACCAGAGACCAACGATAGTATCCCGAATATACGCATGGGTATACGGGATCAGCGACTTCAGAGAAAGCAATTACATTCCTCTTGAGAGGAAATGTAGGCCTTCATCTGAATGTTGGTATGAGAGTGAAGAATTTTATCCTCATATATACCATGTATCTGAAAAACAGCCTACCACTAGGATGCTAGCAGGAATGCTAAATACCATAGTGGATAGGGTAAACTGGTTATTTGAAGTATTAGGTAAGATCAGCCTAACACAAACTGAAATAGCCAATGAAGTAAGTACCAAAATGGACTTAGCTAATAATTTCCTTGATGAAATTAGTTCAGAGCTCCCTATTAATTTTGGATCTGCCTTTACCCAAACATATGAGGCAACCATAAGGAATGAGAAAGCTATTGAAGAACTGCTCCAAATATCAAAGCAGTTAGCCTCCGGAATACAGAATGTTTCAAAGAGGCTTGAGGCAGTCGAAAAGGCTACCGGTTCAGATAGAGGAAGTTGCTCATGAATATCACAAAATATGAGAATCCTCTAAAGGCACAGGAAGTAGCTGCTACTTCATTAGATGAATTTCTGCTACGAATTCAAAATATAGTGACAACAGGAGGACATCATTTCCTCATTCAAAAGTCACAGCTTGAAAAAATGACAAGCATTTCTCTGAACCAAGCTATTGCAAGTTCTCAGAATCTTGTAATATCTGGATTACTTCAATTAAGAGAAGAAATCCATTCTCATGTTGGAAACAATCAAGAAAATCTTAGAAAAGGACTAGAAAGGTTCTTTGAAATATTTTCCGAATACCAACATACCACCAGCCGAGACATGAAGGCCTTGGCTGATCAGCTTGCCTTGAAACAAGGGAGTCAAGAAGCAGAGATCATCAAAGACAGCTTACATATTATAGCTGAAAAAACTGCTTATGGATTATCCCAAATAGACAAAAGGATTCTTGGGATAAGAAGCGATCTTGCTTCAGCACAGCATGCTTATCCTTATAAAGGTGTTCTTGATGCCATTAATGCTGCAGAAAGAAACATTAAAAACATGGCGGAAAACCTTAAGGATGAAGTCCTCCGAGATTTTGATAAAAATATCAAAATAATGGAAGACGCATGTGCAGCTATCCTGTTAGAAGTCCAACCTGTTAAGGATACTTCTAACCAAATATTAAGAACCTTTCTCCAGAATCATAACATTCAATGTACGATGATAAAGGAGATGCACAATAAGATAGATGCAGTGCATACACAGCTCCAAGTAGTAGAAAAAACTACAAAAGAGCAGGGAGAAAAGATTAGTAAACTTACTAATTCTCCAATACAGCCAGGGATTGTCACCAACAATACCCAGTTAAGACCTGTCCAATCTCCTTTAGGCAGGATAGAATCAAACATGATTCATATCCAAAATTTTGGGAAAGCTTTAAAAAGAAAATGTTCTAAAAAGAAACCCAAAATGAATTGGAATAAATTCGGAGAAAATGAATGGCAAATTATAGAAAAGGCCATGGAAGACCAAAAGCTTCCACCTGTCCGAAATGAAGATCTATTCCTATTTGCCAACCGACCAATAGGAAAGAACTATGAAATTACCAAATGGGGTAATCTTCATAAAGTTGACAGAGAGCAACAGAAATTCCAAGTTTTTGATCCAACATGGATAGAAATGGGAAAAGAAAAAGGATTTCAGTTCGTATCTCTGGCCCTTTTCCAGTGCAGAATTCAAGGACTACACAGTCCAGATCCTAATGTTAGGATATGTGTTATCTTGGCAGATGAAAGAGCCAAGGACTTTAAGACAAGTATTGTGGGCATAGGACAACTTGACCTCTATCAAAATGTTGCCTACTTCAATACTATTCCAGGGTATGTCATACCAATAGAGGCTGTTGATCAAATCAAGCTTATCATAGGAACCAAAGGATATGAAAACTATGATATCAAACATGGTATCCTATCTGTTCAACACCAAAGCAGAGTTATGTTCACCAACTTCGCCGAAGATGGTATGTTGAGGCATATCCAGAAAGGAAGACTAAACGAAGAAGTTTTAGTCAGAACTTCCAGAGATATGGCAGATTATACCTTTGTAAAAATTCCCACATCAGGAATAATCAAAGATCTGAGAATGTGGAATTTCCCAGAACTCTTACCAAAGGTAGAAAAACAAAAGTACAATGCTCTTGACTTTGTACATCAAGAAGGAAACTCAGTTTCCATAAAATTTGCTGAACCTATCAAGGTCAAGCTCATAAGCAATGAAGATCTCGAAAAGGAGTTCAGAACTCCTACCCAATCTTTGTTCTCCAATCCTAAGGCAGGAGAAAGCCATAGGAATTCTACGGATGAGAAAACTAGCACTAAGAGACCAGTAATCAAATTACTCAAGTCTTACTCTTCTGCTAGTTTAAACTCAGATTTCTCCTCCAATATGGTAACTATTGATGACGTTGGAGAAGCACAGGACTTTGATCAAATCAAGTCATATCTGGAAGGAGAAGAAAACCTTCCGAAAATAGAAGCTCAGCCACCCATTATGGCTAATGCGATAAGTATAGACGGTGATCAAGATAGGGAAGAAGCTACACAACCCAATATAGCCTTTAAGGTACCTATCTATCATCACCAAGAAGGAGTTGTCACAAAGAAAGGAAAATTCTTTGAAGGCAAAACTTTCATGCCCATCCAACCAATGGAGCCTACAGGCATCAAGCTTTTGCTTGACGGAGTTAGAGATAAAAGAAAAGCTCTAGAAGACTGGAAGAAGCAAATGGAAATCTGCTTCACTATGCATCCTGAATGGGATGCAGCAAGCTGCCATACCTACGCAGAGCTATCCTTTGATGGAATTGTAAAGGATTACATTGAGACCTTAAGAAAAGGACTCACTCCTGACCATGTTAATCTTCTAAAAACATTTGAAGAAGAATACATGAACCAGAGAGATGTAGAAGGATACATCTATCTTCTGAACAAAGAATTTATTGGCCAAACAGATTTTCTGACCCATAATCAGAAAATAGAACAAGCCAAGTTCAAGCTTGCCCAACTTAAGATATGCAATCTTAAGTATATTGAACAATATAGTAATAATTTTAGTACTATATATTATAAGTGTAGAGATGAATCTTTAAAGGATGAATTCTTTAGAAAAATCCCTACTATTGGAGAACTCATCCTCCAAGCCTACCGCAAATGGCGCGGTAAATTTGATGGAGTTAAATATCTTAAAGATGACACCTTAGGAGAAAGAATTAACTTCACTCAAGACTATATCGCTAATAAAAGAAAAAGCGATAGAGAAAGAAGGCTAATTGAAACAGCCTTTGCTGAGGTCTCCTTTCCTGATGAAAGAGACAATCTCAAAGCCATCCAATGGGGATGCAAAGAAAAAATGCACAGAAAAGAAAAGCATAAACATAAAAAGTCTAAGTATAGAAGAGATATAGCCTTCTTCCCAGAAAAGAAGAAACGCTATAAATTCAGGAAATCCGAAACATTCAAGGATCCTGAAAAGAGGCATAAAAACCTCAAGCTAAGAAAATATTGGAAAAAAAATACTTCCAAGCATAAGAGGATTTCTAATTACAGAAAACCTCAAACTTCTGGTTCAAATAAGAAAGAATGTTGGACTTGCGGCGAAATTGGACACTTTGCTCCTGACTGTCCTAAAAAGGACACTAAACACGCAAGAGTAAATATGGTTGAACTCATTCTACCATATGCAGACTCTTACGATTTTGATATTCTGTATCATTCAGAACTACGAGAGATTGATGAAGAATCCGTATACTCAGTAATCACAGACAGTGATGATGACAAAGAATCTTCCTCTTCTGAAAAAGAGGATGAAGAATCTTCATTCCATATCTACTCCAACGTAGTTACAATCAAACTTGAGGGAGAGTCTTCCCATAACAAGCCTCTCTATGAAAAGTTCGAAGGACAGACCATTAAATGGAAAACAAAAAAGTGGTCAGTACAAAAACAAAGGTTCAGAGAAAAACCTTTTCCGGATGAAATAGCTATTGATTTTAAGGCTATGCTCTCATCTGAAACCCACCAATGTGAAGAATGTGGGTATCCTACCACCATAGAAATGGAAGAAAAAGATATACTTTTTATCAATGAAAAGTATAATCTTCACTACCATAAGACTTGTTTCCTCGCTGTTATCCAAGACAACAGAGGAATACGGGACATGAAGGTAGTCTTAAATGCCTTAGGGCAATTTTGGAAGGATATAGAAGAAGCAAGGCTTCATTCTTACCTCCAGCTTAGAGAATTTGAAAGCATCCAGGCTCTCCCAGAGGAGAACCCTCAGGATACTTCTGACCCCGATGTTGACGAGGAAATCCATGTCAACGATGATGGTACTACAGATAGCAAACTCAAATCTGTAATCGCCATTAATCATATTGAGGTCAATCTCCACCAACACAATGGTAACCTCCTCTTTACCACCTTGGTCTTTGCCAACCTAGGAGGTCAAACTGTTGAAGCCCTGTTTGATACAGGCTCTAGCTCATCCTTTATTCGCAAAGGAATCATTCCAGATAGCCATATGGTTGATCTTGACAAGAGCTATGTGGGACGAGGGGTAAATGCTATCCCCTTCATCATTAAGAGGCAGACTAAATCCCTCTTACTCCAGATTCACAACTCCTTCCATAAGGTTAAGTTTTTAGAAATTGACACTCTAAATGCTAGTGAATCTATCCTCGGTCAAGATTTTCTTGAGGATTTTGACGGTTATACTGTCACCCACAGTCCTTCGCCTCACCTCGTCCTCTCTCTCTCTTCCAAAACCTTGACCCTCCCACTCTTCCACAAATCTACCCCTAGTCCAACAGCGAAGCGTCGTGGTACACATGGGAATAAGGCACAAGAAGCCCTAAACCCTAAACCCTAAACCCTAAACCCTAAACCACAAAAATGCGAACCCCAGGGTAATGACAACTGCAATTGTCATCAAACCCTAATAGACTAATTATCTCGAAGAGATAATACAACATAATGCACAGGTAAACATAAATAAGAAGAGCACTAAGATTCTTCTCAATTATGTTCAAGTCACTCCTAAGAAGGTAAGGCTCCCTGCCTTGCTAATCAATAGCAGTGTTAAAGAAACTCTGCAAAAATTGACATTGCCAGTCCTTGGCAAAAACCCTGTTGCTAGATGGGAAAAGGATAAGTATGAATGCATACTCAATCTAAAAGACCCAGAAAGGACTATTAAAGGAAAAGCTTTTCCAGCCAGTGCAGAAGAAATCAGAGAGTTCTCTTCTCAAATAAAGGAGCTTTTGGACCAAAAACTCATCAGGCCCTCAAATAGCCCTCATAACAGTCCTGCCTTTTTTGTTTACAAACACTCTGAACAAAAAAGAGGAAAAGCAAGAATGGTTATTGATTACAGAGCATTAAACAATAACCTTGTTCAAGACTCCTATAAGATCCCTGATAAGAACAATCTTATCCAGCTTATAGATAAAAGAGTCTATTTCAGTAAATTCGACTGCAAATCAGGATTTTGGCAGATTCGAATGCACCCAGAATCTATATCTTGGACTGCTTTCAGCGTACCAAGGGGAAAATATGAATGGCTTGTAATGCCTTTCGGGCTTAGCATAGCCCCTCAAGTCTTCCAAAGAAGAATGGATGACATTTTCAGAGACCATCTTGATTACTGTATGGTCTATATAGATGATGTCCTAGTAGCCTCACACACTGAAGCAGAACATCTAAAACATGTCAAGGCTATCCTTACTGAGTTCATCAAACATGGAATAGTCATTTCAGAAACCAAATATGAACTCTGTAAAAAGGAAATTGACTTCCTAGGAGTACATATTAAGCAAGGAAATATCACTTTACAAGACCACATTGTAAAGAAAATCCTTGAATTCCCAGATACCATAACCAATAGGAAGCAATTGTCAAGCTACCTAGGTATCCTGAATTGTGCTAGTGATTTTATAAAAAACCTGGCCAAATATAGAGGAAGCCTGTCTTGCAAACTCAGAAAGACAGAAGAAACAAATCCCTTCACTTGGACAGATAGGGACAAAGAAATAGTCAAAGAACTAAGAGAAATAGTAAAAACTATTCCTCCTTTGGCCCTTCCCAGCACAGAGGACTTATTTGTCCTAAAAACAGATGCCTCAGAGCATCAATGGGGAGCCATATATATGGCTATAAAACCCGAAGACAAAGAAAGAAAGAGAAGGATTTGTTGTTACAAATCAGGAACTTTCACTCCCGCACAGACAAACTACCATGCCCATGAAAAGGAGCTATTGGCAGTAATCTTAGGAATAGAAAAATATGCTATCTTCCTAAGACCAAAGAAATTTTTAATTGAAACAGACTCAAAGTTTGTTCAGTTTTTTAAAAATGCCCAGTTGTCCAAATTCTCCCAAAGAAGATTAATCAATTGGCACCATTTTTTGAATGAGTTTGACTATGAAGTCAAACATGTATCCGGGAAAAGCAATGAAATCGCTGACATCCTGTCCAGAGAAAAACTCTTTGCCAGAATGGACCACTCTTATCCTGATATAACACAGTGTTTCTTTGCAGAAATGATAAGAGGCAGAGGTAAGGCATCCCAAAGAGGCAGAGGAAGGACTATCATGTCATCGATAGACCCTGAAGAATTCCAACATTACTTGGAATATAAGCAGCTCAGCCAGCTTGCACTCAAGGAGGACGATGGGAGCACATCAAGTGATCTCCCTCCTCATAAAATCACCAAAACAGAAGGTGACGCAGAGGAATTCTGGACCCTTATCAAAGGGGAAAAACCAGAAAGAGCAGAGACCATCTCCAAAATTATTGGAGAATATAGATCAAATCCTTTATCCTCCAGGATTTACTAAAGAAGCCTATTCCAAAAGAAATATGGTTGGAAAGGTTTTTCTCAGGAATTGCAATTATGCAGAGCAGTTCCCTATAGGAGCTTTGAGAAAAGAATTTATCAAGGAAGAACTCCTTATTGCTGATAATATATGGAAATCCCATATAGCAAAAAACCAGCATGTCGAAATTAAGCAAGCAATCATTGCTGCAATCAGAACCATGAGGGACCTTAGAATCCTCATAGCACAGGAAAAGGATCATGTTAATCTCTATGTTAAAGAATTGATTAACAGCACAGGAATAATCTCCTACGCTGAAGCAGTAGGAGAAGCAGAGAAAATAACCTACAAGAGACATGCCTTTTCTGTCAATTTATCCATCTCGACAGAAAATCAAGAAAATCAATTTTCCCCTATGAGGTATACTTCCAACCTTGCCATAATGACACAATTAACCAGTGGCGACCAGAAGGAAGGAATCTGCCTTATCCAAGGAAATCCTGAATCTAACCCTCTAATCTGGCTAAAGGGGCCAGTATGCCATAAAATCTGGGAAGACCAAAAACATGCTCTTTTCAAAATAGGGTTTGTAAGATTCATTGATGTCCATAATGAAGAAAATCTGCAAATCCTCCCAGCAGATATACAGAAAGGTTCTCTTAAGAACCATCCAAGAGTATCCATACTCTGTTGAAGTCTATGTCCTTTTTCCAGAAGACTTCTTCCTCATCAGAATATATCCTGAGCTGCAGGATCTCACCATCGTCAGTCATACTGAGATAAAAGTAGCAGAGAGATATACAGAAGAAGAGATCTCTATACAAAGAGCCCTATCAGTTGAAGAAATCAGCTATGAACTAGGGAAAAGAGGAAAAGAATGGTATACTATACATTACTCCTCTAATACTGTGATCCAAGCTGTTGAAGTCATAGGATCAGGAACAGTAGAGAAGGTAAAAAAAGGACATGCTCCTCTAAAAATCTACCTTCCTTGTTCAATCTCGGAAATTACTGCTCTGGGAATGGCGGATCCCCAGACTCTCGAGAAGGCCCAGAAAATTGCCCCAGCACTGATACTGGACCATGCAGAAGGCCCGTCTACCGACAGACCCGGCTCGCTCTCAGAAGCGTGCAGCACAGCATCCGAGGCAACAGTTTAAAGCCAGAAGAATCTCTCGCTTTAGACTGCTTTCGGCTGGAGATAAGCACCAGCTACCTCGAGCCTCACAAAAAGGGGAAACAATGATCGAGGCTGTCCCCCGCTGAGACGAGGATCATATCCTCTTTGTAAATCTTATCTTTTATTGTGTTCTAGCTTTGAAAAACTTTGAAGTCCGGCAATCTGTTGCCTATATAAGGACTCTTGTAGAAGAAGTAAGTAGAGGAGATTGGAGAAGAGAAAACTTGTAAAAGAAGTTTGTCATCCACTAAGGTATGGAAGGCTAATTTCCTTGTTAGGTAGCTAATAGGGAATCTCCCTAGATTGTAATAGTTTGTTTGTATATTATCTGTTTATTAATGATAAAGTGATGTTATTTCTTCTTATGCCATGGTGAATTCCTTGATCTTTTTCTAAGAAAAGTCGCTGAGGGCAAACCCGATTTCCCTTGTACGGACACACGGATAGTAGCCTGTTATGCCGCGTGGGCGAGGAATGGCGTTTGAATTCCGACAGTCCAGATGTATTAGGGGGGAAGAATTTTGTAAGTCCTGACTCGATGAACAGTAAAACTGCTTTACTATTCAGCAGAGGAGATACTGTGATCTCTAGACTCAATGCATTCGAGACTATCTGATCTATGATCTCAATAGAGAAAACTATTCTTGGAATTTTTACCGGAAGCATATGTGGACCATAACCCACCTATCAATAATCAGCAGGTTAATATGCAAATAAAACCATTATTTTCTAGTTGAGTACTCTAATGGCTATCTACTTTTTTATATATTCTGAATTTTCTTAAGCTTAGTCTCTTCATGCAACAGTGCCCTTACTATTATTGCCTTATACAAAATCCTGTTTTACATCTTGAAGCAATATTGTTCGAAAAACAGTCTACATCAAAAGAGAATTTTGGTGAGAATTTTGGTGGTGAGTTTGGTGAGTTTGGAGTTGGTATCAGAGCCAGCCGACCTTGGTTGACTCGAATTAAGATGACTGATATTCCGGGAACATCCGGAAATGCACAGTCGGAGAGCCAAGAGCCCTCCATTTTCAAGGAACTTCCATATTATGAAGTTTCTATGATGAACCCTATATATGGGTTATACACACAAGTTAGGTCTATTCCTTATCTAGAAAAACTAGATGAAGGGATAAAAAACATACAATGTCTGATTCATTATCAGAATCAGCGTCTCTGTGGCCTACCACACTTGGAATTTATCCTATCAGTGGTAGGAGAAAGAAGGAGGACTATTCTTTTAGAAGAAGTCCTTTATATTGGAGGAGTAAGCATGGTACAAGATGTTGAATTCCTCTTTCACAGGAAGAAAATGTTAGACTTCCTATTTTCTGTCAGAAGAGTGAAAACAAGATATGAGGTCAACATCAGAAGAGGCAATCCACTTATGCTCTATGATGAAGCCTCTCAACTGTACCTTTGGGCTTTTAACCGCCTCATGGATACACTCCTCCCACACAGAGAAATATTACAGGCTGCAATTACTTATGCAGACCAGCATAACCTGATTCCTGAGCCTATACAACCCTATTTAAGGGTTGAGCAGGAATATGAGTTCCCAGACGGTGAAGTCATAGAACTCATGGATAAGACCGACAAGGCCTTAATAGAGACCATTAGGGTAACTAGAGAAACCTTTATCAAGGGATCTTTTAGAACACGTACCCTTGGGATGGAACCCCATATTTGGGATCATCTTGACTGGGTTGGGAAATATGTACACGAGTTCCCTGCACACCATTGGACCCCAGTATATATCCTGTCATTCACCCAACATGTTAAGACAGGACTTGAAAATCTTACAATGAAAGAATTCTTCAAAAATATGAAACCTTCATTGTATCAAACCTGTCTTGAGCATAGAAAGCTGCTCAGACAACTCTACAAGAATATGTTGACAATACAAAATCATCACAAAAATTTCTTGTGGATTCAATTTAAAGAAATGTATGGAATGTCTCACCAAGAG
This sequence comes from Camphora micrantha, assembly GCA_003546025.1. NCBI lineage: Eukaryota > Viridiplantae > Streptophyta > Magnoliopsida > Laurales > Lauraceae > Camphora > Camphora micrantha. Next base: position 39,540,666 of record QPKB01000011.1, on the reverse strand, counting down.
TTCTTCATGGATGCCTACCACAGGCTAGAAGAACATAAGGCTTGCTATGACACTGCCATCAGGCAGATGCTCTTAGATTTTGTCGCCTTCAAAAAATGGCATAATTCAACATTATGCAATAAAGGATCAACCTCTGGTAATAATGAGTAACCAGAGACCGACGATCGTATCCCGAATATACGCATGGGTATACGGGATCAGCAACTTCAGAGAAAGCAATTACATTCCTCTTGAGAGGAAATGTAGGCCTTCGTCTGAATGTTGGTATGAGAATGAAGAGTTTCAACCTCATATATACCATGTATCTGATAAACAGCCTACCACTAGGATGCTAGCAGGAATGCTGAATACCATAGTGGATAGGATAAACTGGTTATTTGAAGTATTAGGCAAGATCAGCCTAACACAAACTGAAATAGCCAATGAAGTAAGTACCAAAATGGACTTAGCTAATAATTTCCTTGATGAAATTAGCTCAGAGCTTCCTATTAATTTTGGATCTGCCTTTACCCAAACATATGAGGCAACCATAAGGAATGAGAAAGCTATTGAGGAACTGCTCCATACTTTAAAGCAGATGGCCTCTGGAATACAAGATATTTCAAAAAGGCTTGAGGCAGTCGAAAAGGCTACCGGTTCAGATAGAGGAAGTTGCTCATGAATATCACAAAATATGAGAATCCTCTAAAGGCACAGGAAGTAGCTGCTACTTCATTAGATGAATTCCTGCTACGAATTCAAAATATAGTGACAACAGGAGGACATCAATTCCTCATTCAAAAGTCACAGCTTGAAAAAATGACAAGCATTTCCCTGAACCAGGCCATTGCAAGTTCTCAGAATCTTGTAATATCTGGATTACTTCAATTAAGAGAAGAAATCCATTCTCATGTTGGAAATAATCAAGAAAATCTTAGAAAAGGACTAGAAAGGTTCTTTGAAATATTTTCTGAATACCAACATACTACCAGCCGAGACATGAAGGCCTTGGCTGATCAGCTTGCCTTGAAACAAGGAAGTCAAGAAGCAGAGATCATCAAAGACAGCTTACATATTATAGCTGAAAAAACTGCTTATGGATTATCCCAAATAGATAAAAAGATTCTTGGGATAAGAAGCGATCTGGCTTCAGCACAGCATGCTTATCCTTATAAAGGTGTTCTCGATGCCATTAATGCTGCAGAAAGAAACATTAAAAACATGGCAGAAAACCTTAAGGATGAAGTCCTCCGAGATTTTGATAAAAATATCAAAATAATGGAAGACGCATGTGCAGCTATCTTGTTAGAAGTCCAACCTGTTAAGGATACTTCTAACCAAATAATAAGAACCTTTCTCCAGAATCATAACATTCAATGTACTATGATAAAGGAGATGCACAATAAGATAGATGCAGTGCATACACAGCTCCAAGTAGTAGAAAAAACTACAAAAGAGCAGGAGAAAAAATTAGTAAACTTACTAATTCTCCAATACAGCCAGGGATTGTCACCAACAATACCCAGTTAAGACCTGTCCAATCTCCTTTAGGCAGGATAGAATCAAACATGATTCATATCCAAAATTTTGGGAAAGCTTTAAAAAGAAAATGTTCTAAAAAGAAACCCAAAATGAATTGGAATAAATTCGGAGAAAATGAATGGCAAATTATAGAAAAAGCCATGGAAGACCAAAAGCTTCCACCTGTCCGAAATGAAGATCTATTCCTATTCGCTAACAGACCAATAGGAAAGAACTATGAAATTACCAAATGGGGTAATCTTCATAAAGTTGACAGAGAGCAACAGAAATTCCAAGTCTTTGATCCAACATGGATAGAAATGGGAAAAGAAAAAGGATTTCAGTTCGTATCTCTGGCTCTTTTCCAGTGCAGAATTCAAGGACTGCACAGTCCAGATCCTAATGTTAGGATATGTGTAATCTTGGCAGATGAAAGAGCCAAGGACTTTAAGACAAGTATTGTGGGCATAGGACAACTTGATCTCTATCAAAATGTTGCCTACTTCAATACTATTCCAGGGGTATGTCATACCAATAGAGGCTGTTGATCAAATCAAGCTTATCATAGGAACCAAAGGATATGAAAACTATGATATCAAACATGGTATCCTATCAGTTCAACACCAAAGCAGAGTTATGTTTTACCAACTTCGCCGAAGATGGTATGTTGAGACATATCCAGAAAGGAAGACTAAACGAAGAAGTTTTAGTCAGAACTTCCAGAGATATGGCGGATTATACCTTTGTAAAAATTCCCACATCAGGAATGATCAAAGATCTGAGAATGTGGAATTTCCCAGAACTCTTACCAAAGGTAGAAAAACAAAAGTACAATGCTCTTGACTTTGTACATCAAGAAGGAAACTCAGTTTCCATAAAATTTGCTGAACCTATCAAGGTCAAGCTCATAAGTAACGAAGACCTCGAAAGGGAGTTCAGAACTCCTACTCAATCTTTGTTCTCCAATCCTAAGGCAGGAGAAAGCCATAGGAATTCTACAGATGAGAAAACTAGCACTAAGAGGCCAGTAATCAAATTACTCAAATCTTACTCTTCTGGTAGTTTAAACTCAGATTTCTCCTCCAATGTGGTAACTATTGATGACGTTGGAGAAGCACAGGACTTTGATCAAATCAAGTCATATCTGGAAGGAGAAGAAAACCTTCCGAAAATAGAAGCTCAGCCACCCATTATGGCTAATGCTATAAGTATAGATGGTGACCAAGATAGGGAAGAAGCTATACAACCCAATATAGCTTTCAAGGTACCTATCTATCATCACCAAGAAGGAATTGTCACAAAGAAAGGAAAATTCTTTGAAGGCAAAACTTTCATGCCTATCCAACCAATGGAGCCTACAGGCATCAAGCTCTTGCTTGATGGAGTTAGAGATAAAAGAAAAGCTCTAGAAGATTGGAAGAAGCAAATGGAAATCTGCTTCACTATGCATCCCGAATGGGATGCAGCAAGCTGCCATACTTACGCAGAGTTATCCTTTGATGGAATGGTAAAGGATTATATTGAAACCTTAAAAAAAGGACTCACTCCTGACCATGTTAATCTTCTAAAAAACATTTGAGGAAGAATACATGAACCAGAGAGATGTAGAAGGATACATCTATCTTCTGAACAAAGAATTTATTGGCCAAACAGATTTTCTGACCCATAATCAGAAAATAGAACAAGCCAAGTTCAAACTTGCCCAGCTTAAGATATGTAATCTTAAGTATATTGAACAATATAGTAATAATTTTAGTACTATATATTATAAGTGCAGAGATGAATCTCTAAAGGATGAATTCTTTAGAAAAATCCCTACTATTGGAGAACTCATCTCCAAGCCTACCGCAAATGGCGCGGTAAATTTGATGGAGTTAAATATCTTAAGGATGACACCTTAGGAGAAAGAATTAACTTCACTCAAGACTATATCGCTAATAAAAGAAAAAGCGATAGAGAAAGAAGGCTAATTGAAACAGCCTTTGCTGAGGTCTCCTTTCCTGATGAAAGAGACAATCTCAAGGCCATCCAATGGGGATGCAAAGAAAAAATGCACAGGAAAGAAAAACATAGACATAAAAAGTCTAAACATAGAAGAGATATAGCGTTCTTCCCAGAAAAGAAGAAACGCTATAAATTCAGGAAGTCCGAAACATTCAAGGACCCTGAAAAGAGGCATAAAAACCTCAAGGAGAGAAAATATTGGAAGAAAAATACTTCCAAGCATAAGAGGATTTCTAATTACAGAAAACCTCAAACTTCTGGTCCAAATAAAAAAGAATGTTGGACTTGTGGCGAAATTGGACATTTTGCTCCTGACTGTCCTAAAAAGGACATTAAGCACGCAAGAGTAAATATGGTTGAACTCATTTTACCATATGCAGACTCTTACGATTTTGATATTCTGTATCATTCAGAACTACGAGATATTGATGAAGAATCAGTATACTCAGTAATCACAGATAATGATGATGAGAACGAATCTTCCTCTTCTGAAAAGGAAGATGAAGAATCTTCATTCCATATCTACTCCAATGTAGTTACGATCAAACTTGAAGGAGAGTCTTCCCATAATAAGCCTCTCTATGAAAAGTTTGAAGGACAGACCATTAAATGGAAAACAAAAAAATGGTCAGTGCAAAAACAAAGGTTCAGAGAAAAACCTTTTCCGGATGAAATAGCTATTGATTTTAAGGCTATGCTCTCATCTGAAACCCACAAATGTGAAGAATGTGGGTATCCTACTACCATAGAAATGGAAGAAAAAGATATACTTTTTATCAATGAAAAGTATAATCTTCACTACCATAAGACTTGTTTCCTCGCTGTTATCCAAGACAACAGAGGAATACGAGATATGAAGGTAGTCTTAAATGCCTTAGGGCAATTTTGGAAGGACATAGAAGAAGCAAGGCTTCATTCTTACCTCCAGCTTCGAGAATTTTGAAAGCATCCAGGCTATCCCAGAGGAAAACTCTCAAGATACTTCTGACCCAGATGTTGACGAAGAAATCCATGTCAACGATGATGGAACTACAGATCGAAAACTCAAATCTGTAATAGCCATCAATCATATTGAGGTCAATCTACACCAACACAATGGTAACCTCCTTTTTACTACCTTGGTATTTGCCAACTTAGGAGGCCAAACCATTGAAGCCCTGTTCGATACAGGATCCAGCTCATCCTTTATTCGCAAAGGAATCATTCCAGATAGCCATATGGTTAATCTTGACAAAAACTATGTGGGCCGCGGGGTAAATGCTATCCCCTTCACAATCCAGAGGCAAACTAAATCCCTCTTACTCCAGATTCACAACTCCTTCCATAAAGTCAAGTTTTTAGAAATTGACACTCTCAATGCTAGTGAATCTATCCTCGGTCAAGATTTTCTCGAGGATTTTGACG
>QPKB01000011.1:39513442-39534787 GCA_003546025.1 Camphora micrantha | reverse complement strand
TCCCATTCAGGATGCATAGTGAAGCAGATTTCCATTTGCTTCTTCCAGTCTTCTAGAGCTTTTCTTTTATCTCTAACTCCGTCAAGCAAAAGCTTGATGCCTGTAGGCTCCATTGGTTGGATGGGCATGAAAGTTTTGCCTTCAAAGAATTTTCCTTTCTTTGTGACAACTCCTTCTTGGTGATGATAGATAGGTACCTTAAAGGCTATATTGGGTTGTGTAGCTTCTTCCCTATCTTGATCACCGTCTATACTTATCGCATTAGCCATAATGGGTGGCTGAGCTTCTATTTTCGGAAGGTTTTCTTCTCCTTCCAGATATGACTTGATTTGATCAAAGTCCTGTGCTTCTCCAACGTCATCAATAGTTACCATATTGGAGGAGAAATCTGAGTTTAAACTAGCAGAAGAGTAAGAACTTGAGTAATTTGATTACTGGTCTCTTAGTGCTAGTTTTCTCATCCGTAGAATTCCTATGGCTTTCTCCTGCCTTAGGATTGGAGAACAAAGATTGGGTAGGAGTTCTGAACTCCTTTTCGAGATCTTCATTGCTTATGAGCTGACCTTGATAGGTTCAGCAAAATTTTATGGAAACTGAGTTTCCTTCTTGATGTACAAAGTCAAGAGCATTGTACTTTTGTTTTTCTACCTTTGGTAAGAGTTCTGGAAATTCCACATTCTCAGATCTTTGATTATTCCTGATGTGGGAATTTTTTACAAAGGTATAATCTGCCATATCTCTGGAAGTTCTGACTAAAACTTCTTCGTTTAGTCTTCCTTTCTGGATATGCCTCAACATACCATCTTCGGCGAAGTTGGTGAACATAACTCTGCTTTGGTGTTGAACAGATAGGATACCATGTTTGATATCATAGTTTTCATATCCTTTGGTTCCTATGATAAGCTTGATTTGATCAACAGCCTCTATTGGTATGACATACCCTGGGAATAGTATTGAAGTAGGCAACATTTTGATAGAGGTCAAGTTGTCCTATGCCCACAATACTTGTCTTAAAGTCCTTGGCTCTTTCATCTGCCAAGATAACACATATCCTAACATTAGGATCTGGACTGTGTAGTCCTTGAATTCTGCACTGGAAAAGGGCCAGAGATACGAACTGAAATCCTTTTTCTTTTTCCCATTTCTATCCATGTTGGATCAAAAACTTGGAATTTCTGTTGCTCTCTGTCAACTTTTATGAAGATTACCCCATTTGGTAATTTCATAGTTCTTTCCTATTGGTCGGTTGGCAAATAGGAATAGATCTTCATTTCGGACAGGTGGAAGCTTTTGGTCTTCCATGGCCTTTTCTATAATTTGCCATTCATTTTCTCCGAATTTATTCCAATTCATTTTGGGTTTCTTTTTAGAACATTTTCTTTTTAAAGCTTTCCCAAAATTTTGGATATGAATCATGTTTGATTCTATCCTGCCTAAAGGAGATTGGACAGGTCTTAACTGGGTATTGTTGGTGACAATCCCTGGCTGTATTGGAGAATTAGTAAGTTTACTAATCTTTTCTCCCTGCTCTTTTGTAGTTTTTTCTACTACTTGGAGCTGTGTATGCACTGCATCTATCTTATTGTGCATCTCCTTTATCATCGTACATTGAATGTTATGATTCTGGAGAAAGGTTCTTAATATTTTGGTTAGAAGTATCCTTAACAGGTTGGACTTCTAACAGGATAGCTGCACATGCGTCTTCCATTATTTTGATATTTTTATCAAAATCTCGGAGGACTTCATCCTTAAGGTTTTCCGCCATGTTTTTAATGTTTCTTTCTGCAGCATTAATGGCATCAAGAACACCTTTATAAGGATAAGCATGCTGTGCTGAAGCAAGATCGCTTCTTATCCCAAGAATCCTTTTGTCTATTTGGGATAATCCATAAGCAGTTTTTTCAGCTATAATATGTAAGCTGTCTTTGATGATCTCTGCTTCTTGACTTCCTTGTTTCAAGGCAAGCTGATCAGCCAAGGCCTTCATGTCTCGGCTGGTGGTATGTTGGTATTCGGAAAATATTTCAAAGAACCTTTCTAGTCCTTTCTAAGATTTTCTTGATTGTTTCCAACATGAGAATGGATTTCTTCTCTTAATTGAAGTAATCCAGATATTACAAGATTCTGAGAACTTGCAATAGCTTGGTTCAGAGAAATGCTTGTCATTTTTTCAAGCTGTGACTTTTGAATGAGGAAATGATGTCCTCCTGTTGTCACTATATATTTGAATTCGTAGCAGAATTCATCTAATGAAGTAGCAGCTACTTCCTGTGCCTTTAGAGGATTCTCATATTTTGTGATATTCATGAGCAACTTCCTCTATCTGAACCGGTAGCCTTTTCGACTGCCTCAAGCCTCTTTGAAACATTCTGTATTCCGGAGGCTAACTGCTTTGATATTTGGAGCAGTTCTTCAATAGCTTTCTCATTCCTTATGGTTGCCTCATATGTTTGGGTAAAGGCAGATCCAAAATTAATAGGGAGCTCTGAACTAATTTCATCAAGGAAATTATTAGCTAAGTCCATTTTGGTACTTACTTCATTGGCTATTTCAGTTTGTGTTAGGCTGATCTTACCTAATACTTCAAATAACCAGTTTACCCTATCCACTATGGTATTTAGCATTCCTGCTAGCATCCTAGTGGTAGGCTGTTTTTCAGATACATGGTATATATGAGGATAAAATTCTTCACTCTCATACCAACATTCAGATGAAGGCCTACATTTCCTCTCAAGAGGAATGTAATTGCTTTCTCTGAAGTCGCTGATCCCGTATACCCATGCGTATATTCGGGATACTATCGTTGGTCTCTGGTCACTCATTATTACCAGAGGTCGATTCTTTATTGCATAATGTTAAATTATGCCATTTTTTGAAGGCGACAAAATCTAAGAGCATCTGCCTGATGGCAGTGTCATAGCAAGCCTTATGTTCTTCTAGCCTATGGTAGGCATTCATGAAGAACTCTTGGTGAGATATTCCATACATCTCCTTGAATTGAATCCACAAGAAATTTTTATGATGATTTTGTATTGCCAACATATTCTTGTAGAGTTGTCTGAGCAACTGTCTATGCTGAAGACAAGTTTCATACAATGAAGGTTTCATCTCTTTAAAAAATTCTTCCATTGTAAGATTTTCAAGTCCTGTCTTAACATGTTGGGTGAATGACAGGATATATACTGGGGTCCAATGGTGTGCAGGGAACTCATGTACATATTTCCCAACCCAGTCAAGATGATCCCAAATATGGGGTTCCATTCCAAGGGTACGTGTTCTAAAAGATCCCTTGATAAAGGTTTCTCTAGTTACCCTAATGGTTTCTATTAAGGCCTTGTCGGGTCTTATCCATGAGTTCTATGACTTCACCGTCTGGAAACTCATATTCCTGCTCAATCCTTAAATAGGGTTGTATGGGATCAGGAATCAGATTGTGCTGGTCTGCATAAGTAATTGCAGCCTGCAATAATTCTCTGTGCGGGAGGAGTGTATCCATGAGGCGATTAAAAGCCCAAAGGTATAGTTGAGAGGCTTCATCATAGAGCATAAGTGGATTGCCTCTTCTGATGTTGACCTCATATCCTGTTTTCACTCTTCTGACAGAGAATAGGAAGTCTAACATTTTCTTCCTGTGAAAGAGGAATTCAACATCTTGTACCATGCTTACTCCTCCAATATAAAGGACTTCTTCTAGAAGAATAGTCCTTCTCCTTTCTCCTACCACTGATAGGATAAATTCCAAATGTGGTAGTCCACAGAGACGCTGATTGCCATAATGAATCAGACATTGTATGTTTTTTTATCCCTTCATCTAGTTTTTCTAGATAAGGAATGGACCTAACTTGTGTGTATAACCCATATACAGGGTTCATCATAGAAACTTCATAATAGGGAAGTTCCTTGAAAATGGAGAGCTCTTGGCTCTCTGTCTGTGCATTTCCGGATGTTCCCGGAATATCAGTCATCTTAATTCGAGTCAACCAAGGTCGGCTGGCTCTGATACCAATTCCAAAATCACCACCAAAATTTTTTAATATAATTTGTTTTTCAAAAGATATTGCTTCAAGATGTAAGACAGGATTTTGTATAATACAATGATAGTAAGAACAATGTTGCATGAAGAGACTAGGATCAAGAGTTTAGAATATATGAAAAGTAGATAGCCATTAGGGTACTCAACTAAAACATAATGGTTTTAATTGCATATTAACCTGCTGATTACTGATAGGTGGGTTATGGTCCACATATGCTTCCGGTAAAAATTCCAAGAATAGTTTCCTCTATTGAGATCATAGATCAGATAGTCTCGAGTGCATTGAGTCTAGAGATCACAGTATCTCCTCTGCTGAATAGTAAAGCATTTTTACTGTTCATCGAGTTAGGACTTACAAAATTCTTCCCCCCTAATACATCTGGACTGTCAGAATTCAAACGCCATTCCTCGCCCACGCGGCATAACAGGCTACTATCCGTGTGTCCGTATAAGGGAAATTGGGTTTGCCCTCAGCGACTTTTCTTAGAAAAAGATCAAGGAATTTACCATGGCATAAGAGAAAATAACATCACATTATCATTAATAAACAGATAATATACAACCAAACTATTACAGTCTAGAGAGATTCCCTATTAGCTACCCAACAAGGAAATTAGCCTTCCATACCTTAGTGGATGACAAACTTCTTTTACAAGTTTTCTTCTCTCCAATCTCCTCTACTTCCTTCTTCTACAAGAGTCCTTATATAGGCATCAGGCTGCCGGACTTCAAATTTTTTCAAAGCTAAAACAGAATAAAAGATAAGATTTACAAAAGAGGATCTGATCCTCAACTCAGCGGGGGACAGCCTCGATCAGTGTTTCCCCTTTTTGTGAGGCTCGAGGTAGCTGGTGCTTATCTCCAGCAGAAAGCAGTCTAAAGCAAGAGATTCTTCTGTCTTTAAACTGTTGCCTCGGATGCTGTGCTGCACGCTTCTGAGAGCGAGCCGGGTCTGTCGGCAGACGGGCCTTCTGCATGGTCCAGTATCAGTGCTGGGGCAATTTTCTGGGCCTTCTCTAGAGTCTGGGGATCCGCCATTCCCAGAGCAGTGACTTCCGAGATTGAACAGGGAAGGTAGATTTTTAGAGGAGCATGTCCTTTCTTTACCTTCTCTACTGTTCCTGATCCTATGACTTCAGCGGCTTGGATCACAGTATTAGAGGAGAAGTGTATGGTATACCATTCTTTTCCTCTTTTCCCTAGCTCATAGCTGATTTCTTCAACTGAGAGGGCTCTTTGTATGGAGATCTCTTCTTCTGTATATTTTTCTGCAGCCTTTATCTCAGTATGGCTGACAATAGTGAGATCTTGTAGGTCAGGATATATCCTGATAAGAAAGAAGTCTTCTGGAAAAAGGACGTAGACTTCAACAGAGTATGGATACTCTTGGATAGTTCTTAGAAGAACCTTTCGTATATCTGCTGGGAGAATCTGCAGATTTTCTTCATTGTGGACATCAATGAATCTTACAAACCCTATTTTGAAAAGAGCATGCTTCTGGTCTTCCCAAAATTTTATGGCATACTGGCCCTTTTAGCCAGACTAGAGGGTTGGATTCAGGATTTCCCTGGATAAGGCAGATTCCTTCCTTCTGGTCGCCGCTGGTTAATTGCGTCATTATGGCCAGGTTAGAGGTATACCTCATGGGGGGAAAGTAATTTTCTTGATTTTCTGTCGAAATGGATAAATTGACAGAAAAGGCATGTCTCTTATAGGTTATTTTCTCTGCTTCTCCTGCTGCTTCAGCGTAGGAGACTATTCCTGTGCTGTTAATCAATTCTTTAACATAGAGATTAACATGATCTTTTCCCTGTGCTATGAGGATTCTGGAATCCCTCATGGTTCTGATTGCAGCAATAATTGCTTGCTTAATTTCGACATGCTGGTTTTTTGCTATATGGGATTTCCATATATTGTCAGCAATAAGGAGTTCTTCCTTGATAAATTCTTTTCTCAAGGCTCCTATAGGGAACTGCTCTGCATAATTGCAATTCCTGAGAAAAACCTTTCCAACCATATTTCTTTTGGAATAGGCTTCTTTAGTAAATCCTGGAGGATAAAGGATTTGATCTATATTCTCCAATAATTTTGGAGATGCTCTCTGCTCTTTCTGGTTTTTCCCTTTGATAAGGGTCCAGAATTCCTCTGCGTCACCTTCTGTTTTGGTGATTTTATGAGGGGGGAGATCACTTGATGTGCTCCCATCGTCCTCCTTGAGTGCAAGCTGGCTGAGCTGCTTATATTCCAAGTAGTGTTGGAACTCTTCAGGGTCTATCGATGACATGATTGTCCTTCCTCTGCCTCTTTGAGATGCCCTACCTCTGCCTCTTATCATTTCTGCAAAGAAGCATTGAGTTATATCAGGGTAAGAGTGATCCATTTGGGCAAAGAGTTTTTCCCTGGACAGGATGTCAGCAATTTCATTGCTTTTTCCGGATACATGTTTGACTTCATAATCAAACTCATTTAAGAAATGGTGCCAATTAATTAATCTCCTTTGGGAGAACTTGGTTAACTGGGCATTCTTAAAAAACTGAACAAACTTTGAATCTGTTTCAATTAGGAATTTTCTTGGTCTTAGGAAGATGGCGTATTTTTCTATTCCTAAGATTACTGCCAATAGCTCTTTTTCATGAGCATGATAGTTTATTTGTGCAGTAGTGAAAGTTCCTGATTTGTAACAACATATCCTTCTATTTCTTTCTTTGTCTTCGGGTTTTATAGCCATATATATGACTCCCCATTGGTGCTCTGAAGCATCTGTTTTTAGGACGAATGAGTCCTCTGTGCTGGGAAGGGCCAAAGGAGGAATAGTTTTTACTATTTCTCTTAGTTCTTTGACTATTTCTTTATCCCTTTCTGTCCATGTGAAGGGATTTGTTTCTTCTGTCTTTCTGAGTTTGCAAGACAGGCTTCCCCTATATTTGGCCAGGTTTTTTATGAAATCACTAGCACAATTTAATATACCTAGGTAGCTTGACAATTGCTTCCTATTGGTTATGGTATCTGGGAATTCAAGGATTTTTTTTACAATATGATCTTGTAAAGTAATATTTCCTTGCTTGATATGTACTCCTAGGAAGTCAATTTCCTTTTTACAGAGTTCATATTTGGTTTCTGAAATGACTATTCCATGTTTGATAAACTCAGTAAGAATAGCCTTGACATGTTTTAGATGTTCTGCTTCAGTGTGTGAGGCAACTAGAACATCGTCTATATAGACCATGCAGTAGTCAAGATGGTCTCTGAAAATGTCATCCATTCTTCTTTGGAAGACTTGGGGGGCTATGCTAAGCCCGAAGGGCATTACAAGCCATTCATACTTTCCTCTTGGTACGCTGAAAGCTGTCCAAGGTATGGATTCTGGATGCATTCGAATCTGCCAAAATCCTGATTTGCAGTCGAATTTACTGAAATAGACTCTTTTATCTATAAGCTGGATAAGATTGTTCTTATCAGGGATCTTATAGGAGTCTTGAACAAGGTTATTGTTTAATGCTCTGTAATCAATAACCATTCTTGCTTTTCCTCTTTTTTGTTCAGAGTGTTTGTAAACAAAAAAGGCAGGACTGTTGTGAGGGCTGTTTGAAGGCCTGATGAGCTTTTGGTCTAAAAGCTCCTTTATTTGAGAAGAGAATTCTCTGATTTCTTCTGCGCTGGCCGGAAAAGCTTTTCCTTTAATAGTCCTTTCTGGGTCTTTTAGATTAAGTATGCATTCATACTTATCTTTTTCCCATCTGGCAACAGGGTTTTTGCCAAGGACTGGTAATGTCAATTTCTGCAGAGTTTCCTTAACACTGCTGTTGATTAGTAGGGCTGGAAGCCTTACCTTCTTAGGAGTAACCTGAACATAGTTGAGAAGAATCTTAGTGTTCTTTTTATTTATGTTCACCTGTGCATTGTGTTGTATTATCTCTTCGAGATAATTATTTATTAGGGTTTGATGACAATTGCAGTTGTCATTACCCTGGGGTTCGCATTTTTGTGGTTTAGGGTTTAGGGCTTAGGGTTTAGGGTTTAGGGTTTAGGGTTTAGGGTTTAGGGTTTAGGGCTTCTTGTGCCTTATTCCCATGTGTACCACGACGCTTCGCTGTTGGACTAGGGGTAGATTTGTGGAAGAGTGGGAGGGTCAAGGTTTTGGAAGAGAGAGAGAGGACGAGGTGAGGCGAAGGACTGTGGGTGACAGTATAACCGTCAAAATCCTCGAGAAAATCTTGACCGAGGATAGATTCACTAGCATTTAGAGTGTCAATCTCTAAAAACTTAACCTTATGGAAGGAGTTGTGAATCTGGAGTAAGAGGGATTTAGTCTGCCTCTTAATTGTGAATGGGATAGCATTTACCCCGCGGCCCACATAGGTTTTATCAAGGTTAACCATATGGCTATCTGGAATGATTCCTTTGCGAATAAAGGATGAGCTAGAGCCTGTATCAAACAGGGCTTCAATAGTTTGGCCTCCTAAGTTGGCAAAGACCAAGGTGGTAAAAAGGAGGTTACCATTGTGTTGGTGTAGATTGACCTCAATATGATTAATGGCAATTACAGATTTGAGTTTTCTATCTGTAGTACCATCATCGTTGACGTGAATTTCTTCGTCAACATCGGGGTCAGAAGTATCCTGAGGGTTCTCTTCTGGGAGAGCCTGGATGCTTTCAAATTCTCTAAGCTGGAGGTAAGAATGAAGCCTTGCTTCTTCTATATCCTTCCAAAATTGCCCTAAGGCATTTAAGACTACCTTCATGTCTCGTATTCCTCTGTTGTCTTGGATAACAGCGAGGAAACAAGTCTTATGGTAGTGAAGATTATACTTTTCATTGATAAAAAGTATATCTTTTTCTTCCATCTCTATGGTAGTAGGATACCCACATTCTTCACATTGGTGGGTTTCAGATGAGAGCATAGCCTTAAAATCAATGGCTATTTCATCCGGAAAAGGTTTTTCTCTGAACCTTTGTTTTTGCACTGACCATTTTTTTGTTTTCCATTTAATGGTCTGTCCTTCAAACTTTTCATAGAGAGGCTTGTTATGGGAAGACTCTCCTTCAAGTTTGATCGTAACTACGTTGGAGTAGATATGGAACGAAGATTCTTCATCCTCTTTTTCAGAAGAGGAAGATTCTTTCTCATCATCACTGTCTGTGATTACTGAGTATACCGATTCTTCATCAATATCTCGTAGTTCTGAATGATACAGAATATCAAAATCGTAAGAGTCTGCATATGGTAGAATGAGTTCAACCATATTTACTCTTGCGTGTTTAGTGTCCTTTTTAGGACAGTCAGGAGCAAAATGTCCAATTTCGCCGCAAGTCCAACATTCTTTCTTATTTGGACCAGAAGTTTGAGGTTTTCTGTAATTAGAAATCCTCTTATGCTTGGAAGTATTTTTTTTCCAATACTTTCGCAGCTTGAGGTTTTTATGCCTCTTTTCAGGGTCCTTGAATGTTTCGGACTTCCTGAATTTATAGCGTTTCTTCTTTTCCGGGAAGAAAGCTATATCCCTTCTATTTTTAGACTTTTTATGTCTATGCTTCTCTTTTCTGTGCATTTTTTCTTTGCATCCCCATTGGATGGCTTTGAGATTGTCTCTTTCATCAGGAAAGGAGACCTCAGCAAAGGCTGTTTCAATTAGCCTTCTTTCTCTATCGCTTTTTCTTTTATTAGCGATATAGTCTTGAGTGAAGTTAATTCTTTCTCCTAAGGTATCATCCTTAAGATATTTAACTCCATCATATTTACCGCGCCATTTGCGGTAGGCTTGGAGGATGAGTTCTCCAATAGTAGGGATTTTTCTAAAGAATTCATCCTTTAGAGATTCATCTCTACATTTATAATATATAGTACTGAAATTATTACTATATTGTTCAATATACTTAAGATTGCATATCTTAAGTTGGGCAAGCTTGAACTTGGCTTGTTCTATTTTCTGATTATGGGTCAGAAAATCTGTTTGGCCAATAAATTCTTTGTTCAGAAGATAGATGTATCCTTCTACATCTCTCTGGTTCATGTATTCTTCTTCAAATGTTTTTAGAAGATTAACATGGTCTGGGGTGAGTCCTTTTCTTAAGGTCTCAATATAGTCCTTTACCATTCCATCAAAGGATAACTCTGCGTAAGTATGACAGCTTGCTGCATCCCATTCGGGATGCATAGTGAAGCAGATTTCCATTTGCTTCTTCCAATCTTCTAGAGCCTTTCTTTTATCTCTAACTCCATCAAGCAAGAGCTTGATACCTGTAGGCTCCATTGGTTGGATAGGCATGAAAGTTTTGCCTTCAAAGAATTTTCCCTTCTTTGTGACAATTCCTTCTTGGTGATGATAGATAGGTACCTTGAAAGCTATGTTAGGTTGTGTGGCTTCTTCCCTATCTTGATCACCATCTATACTTATCGCATTAGCCATAATGGGTGGCTGAGCTTCTATTTTCGGAAGGTTTTCTTCTCCTTCCAGATATGACTTGATTTGATCAAAGTCCTGTGCTTCTCCAACGTCATCAATAGTTACTACATTGGAGGAGAAATCTGAGTTTAAACTAGCAGAAGAGTAAGACTTGAGTAATTTGATTACTGGTCTCTTAGTGCTGGTTTTCTCATCCATAGAATTCCTATGGCTTTCTCCTGCCTTAGGATTGGAGAACAAAGATTGAGTAGGAGTTCTGAACTCCTTTTCGAGATCTTCATTACTTATGAGTTTGACCTTGATAGGTTCAGCAAATTTTATGGAAACTGAGTTTCCTTCTTGATGTACAAAGTCAAGAGCATTGTACTTTTGTTTTTCTACATTTGGTAAGAGTTCTGGGAAATTCCACATTCTCAGGTCTTTGATCATTCCTGATGTGGGAATTTTTACAAAGGTATAATCTGCCATATCTCTAGAAGTTCTGACTAAAACTTCTTCGTTTAGTCTTCCTTTCTGGATATGTCTCAACATACCATCTTCGGCGAAGTTGGTAAACATAACTCTGCTTTGGTGTTGAACAGATAGGATACCATGTTTGATATCATAGTTTTCATATCCTTTGGTTCCTATGATAAGCTTGATTTGATCAACAGCCTCTATTGGTATGACATACCCTGGAATAGTATTGAAGTAGGCAACATTTTGATAGAGGTCAAGTTGTCCTATGCCCACAATACTTGTCTTAAAGTCCTTGGCTCTTTCATCTGCCAAGATCACACATATCCTAACATTAGGATCTGGACTGTGCAGTCCTTGAATTCTGCACTGGAAAAGGGCCAGAGATACGAACTGAAATCCTTTTTCTTTTCCCATCTCTATCCATGTTGGATCGAAGACTTGGAATTTCTGTTGCTCTCTGTCAACTTTATGAAGATTACCCCACTTGGTAATTTCATAGTTTTTTCCTATTGGTCTGTTAGCAAATAGGAATAGATCTTCATTTCGGACAGGTGGAAGCTTTTGGTCTTCCATGGCCTTTTCTATAATTTGCCATTCATTTTCTCCGAATTTATTCCAATTCATTTTGGGTTTCTTTTTAGAACATTTTCTTTTTAAAGCTTTCCCAAAATTTTGGATATGAATCATGTTTGATTCTATCCTGCCTAAAGGAGATTGGACAGGTCTTAACTGGGTATTGTTGGTGACAATCCCTGGCTGTATTGGAGAAATAGTAAGTTTACTAATCTTTTCTCCCTGCTCTTTTGTAGTTTTCTCTACTACTTGGAGCTGTGTATGCACTGCATCTATCTTATTGTGCATCTCCTTTATCATAGTACATTGAATGTTATGATTCTGGAGAAAGGTTCTTAGTATTTGGTTAGAAGTATCCTTAACAGGTTGGACTTCTAACAAGATAGCTGCACATGCGTCTTCCATTATTTTGATATTTTTATCAAAATCTCGGAGGACTTCATCCTTAAGGTTTTCTGCCATGTTTTTAATGTTTCTTTCTGCAGCATTAATGGCATCAAGAACACCTTTATAAGGATAAGCATGCTGTGCTGAAGCAAGATCGCTTCTTATCCCAAGAATCCTTTTGTCTATTTGGGATAATCCATAAGCAGTTTTTTCAGCTATAATATGTAAGCTATCTTTGATGATCTCTGCTTCTTGACTTCCTTGTTTCAAGGCAAGCTGATCAGCCAAGGCCTTCATGTCTCGGCTGGTAGTATGTTGGTATTCAGAAAATATTTCAAAGAACCTTTCTAGTCCTTTTCTAAGATTTTCTTGATTATTTCCAACGTGAGAATGGATTTCTTCTCTTAATTGAAGTAATCCAGATATTACAAGATTCTGAGAACTTGCAATGGCTTGGTTCAGAGAAATGCTTGTCATTTTTTCAAGCTGTGACTTTTGAATGAGGAAATGATGTCCTCCTGATGTCACTATATTTTGAATTCGTAGCAGGAATTCATCTAATGAAGTAGCAGCTACTTCCTGTGCTTTTAGAGGATTCTCATATTTTGTGATATTCATGAGCAACTTCCTCTATCTGAACCGGTAGCCTTTTCGACTGCCTCAAGCCTCTTTGAAACATTCTGTATTCCAGAGGCTAACTGCTTTGATATGTGGAGCAGTTCTTCAATAGCTTTCTCATTCCTTATGGTTGCCTCATATGTTTGGGTAAAGGCAGATCCAAAATTAATAGGAAGCTCTGAGCTAATTTCATCAAGGAAATTATTAGCTAAGTCCATTTTGGTACTTACTTCATTGGCTATTTCAGTTTGTGTTAGGCTGATCTTGCCTAATACTTCAAATAACCAGTTTACCCTATCCACTATGGTATTCAGCATTCCTGCTAGCATCCTAGTGGTAGGCTGTTTTTCAGATACATGGTATATATGAGGATAAAATTCTTCACTCTCATACCAACATTCAGACGAAGGCCTACATTTCCTCTCAAGAGGAATGTAATTGCTTTCTCTGAAGTTGCTGATCCCGTATACCCATGCGTATATTCGGGATACTATCGTTGGTCTCTGGTCACTCATTATTACCAGAGGTTGATCCTTTATTGCATAATGTTGAATTATGCCATTTTTTAAAGGCAACAAAATCTAAGAGCATCTGCCTGATGGCAGTGTCATAGCAAGCCTTATGTTCTTCTAGCCTATGGTAGGCATCCATGAAGAACTCTTGGTGAGATGTTCCATACATCTCCTTGAATTGAATCCACAAGAAATTTTTATGATGATTTTGTATTGTCAACATATTCTTGTAGAGTTGTCTGAGCAACTTTCTTTGCTCAAGACAGGTTTGATATAATGAAGGTTTCATATCTTTAAAGAACTCTTCCATTGTAAGGTTTTCAAGTCCTGTCTTAACATGTTGGGTGAATGACAGGATATATACTGGGGTCCAATGGTGTGCAGGGAACTCGTGTACATATTTCCCGACCCAGTCAAGATGATCCCAAATATGGGGTTCCATTCCAAGGGTATGTGTCCTGAAAGATCCCTTAATAAAGGTTTCTCTAGTTACCCTAATGGTTTCTATTAAGGCCTTGTCGGTCTTATCCATGAGTTCTATAACTTCACCGTCTGGGAACTCATATTCCTGCTCAACCCTTAAATAGGGTTGTATGGGATCAGGAATCAGATTATGCTGGTCTGCATAAGTAATTGCAGCTTGCAATAATTCTCTGTGCGGGAGGAGAGTATCCATGAGGCGATTAAAAGCCCAAAGGTATAGTTGAGAGGCTTCATCATAGAGCATAAGTGGATTGCCTCTTCTGATGTTGACCTCATATCCTGTTTTCACTCTTCTGACAGAGAATAGGAAGTCTAACATTTTCTTCCTGTGAAAGAGGAATTCAACATCTTGTACCATGCTTACTCCTCCAATATAAAGGACTTCTTCTAGAAGAATAGTCCTTCTTCTTTCTCCTACCACTGATAAGATAAATTCCAAATGTGGTAGGCCACAGAGACGCTGATTTCCATAATGAATCAGACATTGTATGTTTTTTATCCCTTCATCTAGTTTTTCTAGATAAGGAATGGACCTAACTTGTGTGTATAACCCATATACAGGGTTCATCATAGAAACTTCATAATAAGGAAGTTCCTTGAAAATGGAGGGCTCTTGGCTCTCCGTTTGTGCATTTCCGGATGTTCCCGGAATATCAGACATAATTCGAGTCAACCAAGGTCGGCTGGCTCTGATACCAACTCCAAGATCACCACCAAAATTTTCCTTTAATATAATCTGTTTTTCAAAAGATATTGCTTCAAGATGTAAGACAGGATTTTGTATAATGCAATAATAGTAAGGACAATGTTGCATGAAGAGACTAGGATTAAGAGTTCAGAATATATGAAAAGTAGATAGCTATTAGGGTACTCCACTAGAAAAATAATGGTTTTATTTGCATATTAATCTGCTGATTATTGATAGGTGGGTTATGGTCCACATATGCTTCCGGTAAAAATTCCAAGAATAGTTTTCTCTATTGAGATCATAGATCAGATAGTCTCGAATGCATTGAGTCTAGAGATCACAGTATCTCCTCTGCTGAATAGTAAAGCAGTTTTACTGTTCATCGAGTCAGGACTTACAAAATTCTTCCCCCCTAATACATCTGGACTGTCGGAATTCAAACGCCATTCCTCGCCCACGCGGCATAACAGGCTACTATCCGTGTGTCCGTACAAGGGAAATTGGGTTCGCCCTCAGCGACTTTTCTTAGAAAAAGATCAAGGAATTTACCATGGCATAAGAAGAAATAACATCACTTTATCATTAATAAACAGATAATATACAGACAAACTATTACAGTCTAGGGAGATTCCCTATTAACTATCCAATAAGGAAATTAGCCTTCCATACCTTAGTGGATGACAAACTTCTTTTACAAGTTTTCTTCTCTCCAATCTCCTCTACTTCCTTCTCCTACAAGAGTCCTTATATAGGCAACAGGCTGCCGGACTTCAATTTTTTCAAAACTAAAACAGAATAAAAGATAGGATTTACAAAAGAGGATCTGATCCTTATCTCAGCGGGGGACAGCCTCGATCATTGTTTCCCCTTTTTGTGAGGCTCGAGGTAGCTGGTGCTTATCTCCAGCCGAAAGCAGTCTAAAGCGAGAGATTCTTCTGGCTTTAAACTGTTGCCTCGGATGCTGTGCTGCACGCTTCTGAGAGCGAGCCGGGTCTGTCGGTGGACGGGCCTTCTGCATGGTCCAGTATCAGTGCTGGGGCAATTTTCTGGGCCTTTTCGAGAGTCTGGGGATCCGCCATTCCCAGAGCAGTGACTTCCGAGATTGAACAGGGAAGGTAGATTTTTAGAGGAGCATGTCCTTTCTTCACCTTCTCTACTGTTCCTGATCCTATGACCTCAACAGCTTGGATCACAGTATTAGAGGAGAAGTGTATGGTGTACCATTCTTTTCCTCTTTTCCCTAGCTCATAGCTGATTTCTTCAACTGATAGGGCTCTTTGTATGGAGATCTCTTCTTCTGTATATTTTTCTGCAGCCTTTATTTCAGTATGGCTGACAATAGTGAGATCTTGCAGGTCAGGATATATCCTGATAAGAAAGAAGTCTTCTGGAAAAAGGACGTAGACTTCAACAGAGTATGGATACTCCTGGATAGTTCTTAGAAGAACCTTTCGTATATCTGCTGGGAGAATCTGCAGATTTTCTTCATTGTGGACATCAATGAATCTTACAAACCCTATTTTGAAAAGAGCATGCTTCTGGTCTTCCCAAATTTTATGGCATACTGGCCCTTTTAGCCAGACTAGAGGGTTAGATTCAGGATTTCCCTGGATAAGGCAGATTCCTTCCTTCTGGTCGCCGCTGGTTAATTGCGTCATTATGGACAGGTTAGAGGTATACCTCATGGGGGGAAAGTAATTTTCTTGATTTTCTGTCGAAATGGATAAATTGACAGAAAAGGCATGTCTCTTATAGGTTATCTTCTCTGCTTCTCCTGCTGCTTCAGCGTAGGAGACTATTCCTGTGCTGTTAATCAATTCTTTAACATAGAGATTAACATGATCTTTTCCCTGTGCTATGAGGATTCTGGAATCCCTCATGGTTCTGATTGCAGCAATAATTGCTTGCTTAATTTCGACATGCTGGTTTTTTGCTATATGGGATTTCCATATATTGTCAGCAATAAGGAGTTCTTCCTTGATAAATTCTTTTCTCAAGGCTCCTATAGGGAACTGCTCTGCATAATTGCAATTCCTGAGAAAAACCTTTCCAACCATATTTCTTTTGGAATAGGCTTCTTTAGTAAATCCTGGAGGATAAAGGATTTGATCTATATTCTCCAATAATTTTGGAGATGCTCTCTGCTCTTTCTGGTTTTTCCCTTTGATAAGGGTCCAGAATTCCTCTGCGTCACCTTCTGTTTTGGTGATTTTATGAGGGGGGAGATCACTTGATGTGCTCCCATCGTCCTCCTTGAGTGCAAGCTGGCTGAGCTGCTTATATTCCAAGTAGTGTTGGAATTCTTCAGGGTCTATCGATGACATGATAGTCCTTCCTCTGCCTCTTTGAGATGCCCTACCTCTGCCTCTTATCATTTCTGCAAAGAAACATTGAGTTATATCAGGATAAGAGTGGTCCATTTGGGCAAAGAGTTTTTCCCTGGACAGGATGTCAGCAATTTCATTGCTTTTTCCAGATACATGTTTGACTTCATAATCAAACTCATTTAAGAAATGGTGCCAATTAATTAATCTCCTTTGGGAGAATTTGGTTAACTGGGCATTCTTAAAAAACTGAACAAACTTTGAGTCTGTTTCAATGAGGAATTTTCTTGGTCTTAGGAAGATGGCGTATTTTTCTATTCCTAAGATTACTGCCAATAGCTCTTTTTCATGAGCATGATAGTTTATTTGTGCAGTGGTGAAAGTTCCTGATTTGTAACAACAAATCCTTCTTTTTCTTTCTTTGTCTTCGGGTTTTATAGCCATATATATGACTCCCCATTGGTGCTCTGAAGCATCTGTTTTTAGGACAAATGAGTCCTCTGTGCTGGGAAGGGCCAAAGGAGGAATAGTTTTTACTATTTCTCTTAGTTCTTTGACTATTTCTTTATCCCTTTCTGTCCATGTGAAGGGATTTGTTTCTTCTGTCTTTCTGAGTTTGCAAGACAGGCTTCCCCTGTATTTGGCCAGGTTTTTTATGAAATCACTAGCACAATTTAATATACCTAGGTAGCTTGACAATTGCTTCCTATTGGTTATGGTATCTGGGAATTCAAGGATTTTCTTTACAATATGATCTTGTAAAGTAATATTTCCTTGCTTGATATGTACTCCTAGGAAGTCAATTTCCTTTTTACAGAGTTCATATTTGGTTTCTGAAATGACTATTCCATGTTTGATAAACTCAGTAAGAATAGCCTTGACATGTTTTAGATGTTCTGCTTCAGTGTGTGAGGCAACTAGAACATCGTCTATATAGACCATACAGTAGTCAAGATGGTCTCTGAAAATGTCATCCATTCTTCTTTGGAAGACTTGAGGGGCTATGCTAAGCCCGAAGGGCATTACAAGCCATTCATACTTTCCTCTTGGTACGCTGAAAGCTGTCCAAGGTATGGATTCTGGATGCATTCGAATCTGCCAAAATCCTGATTTGCAGTCGAATTTACTGAAATAGACTCTTTTATCTATAAGCTGGATAAGATTGTTCTTATCAGGGATCTTATAGGAGTCTTGGACAAGGTTATTGTTTAATGCTCTGTAATCAATAACCATTCTTGCTTTTCCTCTTTTTTGTTCAGAGTGTTTGTAAACAAAAAAGGCAGGACTGTTGTGAGGGCTGTTTGAAGGCCTGATGAGCTTTTGGTCTAAAAGCTCCTTTATTTGAGAAGAGAATTCTCTGATTTCTTCTGCACTGGCCGGAAAAGCTTTTCCTTTAATAGTCCTTTCTGGGTCTTTTAGATTAAGTATGCATTCATACTTATCTTTTTCCCATCTGGCAACAGGGTTTTTGCCAAGGACTGGTAGTGTCAATTCTTGCAGAGTTTCCTTAACACTGCTGTTGATTAGTAGGGCTGGGAGCCTTACCTTCTTAGGAGTGACTTGAACATAATTGAGAAGAATCTTAGTGCTCTTCTTATTTATATTCACCTGTGCATTATGTTGTATTATCTCTTCAAGATAATTCTCTATTAGGGTTTGGTGACAGTTGCAGTTGTCATTACCCTGGAGTTTGCATTTTTGTGGTTTAGGGTTTAGGGCTTCTTGTGCCTTAGGGTTTAGGGTTTCCCATTCGTTTGGGGTTTGGGGTTTTAGGGTTAGGGTTTAGGGTTTCGGGTTTGGGGTTTGGGGTTTAGGGTTTTAGGGTTTAGGGTTTAGGCTTTAGGGTTTAGGGTTAGGGTTAGGTTTAGGGTTTAGGGTTTTAGGGTTTAGGGTTTAGGGTTTAGGGTTTCAGGGTTTAGGGGTTAGGGTTAGGGTTTAGGGTTTAGGGTTTAGGGTTTAGGGGTTTAGGGTTTTTTAGGGTTCAGGGTTTAGGGTTTAGGGTTTAGGTTTAGGGTTCAGTCTAGGGTTTAGGGTAGGGTTTAGGGTTTAGGTTTTTAGGGTTAGGGTTTTTAGGGTTTTAGGGTTTAGGGTTTAGGGTAAGGTTTAGGGTTTAGGGTAGGGTTTAGGGTTTAGGGTTTAGGGTTTAGGGTTTAGGGTTTAGGGTTTAGGGTTTAGGGTTTAGGGTTTAGGGTTTAGGGTTTAGGGTTTAGGGGTTTGGGGTTAGGGTTTAGGGTTTAGGGTTTAGGGTTTAGGGTTTAGGGTTTAGGGTTTAGGGTTTAGGGTTTAGGGTTTTAGGGTAGGGTTAGGGTTTAGGGGGTTTTAGGGTTTAGGGTTTAGGGTTTAGGGTTTAGGGTTTAGGGTTTAGGGTTTAGGGTTTAGGGTTTAGGGTTTAGGGTTTAGGGTTTAGGGTTTAAGGGTTTAGGGTTTAGGGGTTTAGGGTTTAGGTTTAGGGTTTAGGGTTTAGGGTTTGGGGTTTAGGGTTTAGGGTTTAGGGTTTAGGGTTTAGGGGTTTAGGGTTTCGGGTTTCGGGTTTAGGTTTAGGGTTTCGGGTTTGGGGTTTTCGGGTTTGGGGTTTCGGGTTTTCGGGGGGTTTAGGGTTTAGGGGGTTTAGGGTTTTAGGGTTTAGGGTTTAGGTTTAGGGTTTCAGGGTTAGGGTTTTGGGTTTTGGGTTAGGGTTTAGGGTTTAGGGTTTAGGGTTCAGGTTTTTAAGGTTTTAGGGTTTAGGGTTTAGGGTTTAGGGTTCGTTTAGGGTTTTCAGGGTTTAGGGTTTTGGGGTTTGGGGTTTAGGGTTTTCAGGGTTTAGGGTTTAGGCTTCTTGTGCCTTATTCCCATCCATACCACGACGCTTCGCTGCTGGACTAGGGCCAGGTTTGTGGAAGAGCGGGAGGGCCAAGGTTTTGGAAGAGAGAGAGAGGAGGAGTTGAGGCGAAGGACTGTGGGTGACAGTATAACCGTCAAAATCCTCGAGAAAATCTTGGCCGAGGATAGATTCACTAGCATTTAGAGTGTCAATCTCTAAAAACTTGACCTTATGGAAGGAGTTGTGAATCTGGAGTAAGAGGGATTTAGTCTGCCTCTTAATTGTGAATGGGATAGCATTTACCCCGCGGCCCACATAGGTTTTATCAAGGTTAACCATATGGCTATCTGGAATGATTCCTTTGCGAATAAAGGATGAGCTAGAGCCTGTATCAAATGGGGCTTCAATAGTTTGGCCTCCTAAGTTGGCAAAGACCAAAGTGGTAAAAAGGAGGTTACCATTGTGTTGGTGTAGATTGACCTCAATATGATTAATGGCAATTACAGATTTGAGTTTTCTATCTGTAGTACCATCATCGTTGACGTGAATTTCTTCGTCAACATCGGGGTCAGAAGTATCCTGAGGGTTCTCTTCTGGGAGAGCCTGGATGCTTTCAAATTCTCTAAGCTGGAGGTAAGAATGAAGCCTTGCTTCTTCTATATCCTTCCAAAATTGCCCTAAGGCATTTAAGACTACCTTCATGTCTCGTATTCCTCTGTTGTCTTGGATAACAGCGAGGAAAACAAGTCTTATGGTAGTGAAGATTATACTTTTCATTGATAAAAAGTATATCTTTTTCTTCCATCTCTATGGTAGTAGGATACCCACATTCTTCACATTGGTGGGTTTCAGATGAGAGCATAGCCTTAAAATCAATGGCTATTTCATCCGGAAAAGGTTTTTCTCTGAACCTTTGTTTTTGCACTGACCATTTTTTTGTTTTCCATTTAATGGTCTGTCCTTCAAACTTTTCATAGAGAGGCTTGTTATGGGAAGACTCTCCTTCAAGTTTGATCGTAACTACGTTGGAGTAGATATGGAACGAAGATTCTTCATCCTCTTTTTCAGAAGAGGAAGATTCTTTCTCATCATCACTGTCTGTGATTACTGAGTATATACCGATTCTTCATCAATATCTCGTAGTTCTGAATGATACAGAATATCAAAATCGTAAGAGTCTGATATGGTAGTAGATGAGTTCAACCATATTTATCTTGCGTGTTTAGTGTGCCTTTTTAGGACAGTCAGGAGCAGCAAAATGTCCAATTTCGCCGCAAGTCCAACATTCTTTCTTATTTGGACCAGAAGTTTGAGGTTTTCTGTAATTAGAAATCTCTTATGCTTGGAAGTATTTTTTTTCCAATACTTTCGCAGCTTGAGTTTTATATGCCTCTTTTCAGGTTCCTGGGGAATGTTTCGGACTTCCTGAATTTATAGCGTTTCTTCTTTTCCGGGAAGAAAGCTATATCCCTTCTATTTTTAGACTTTTTATGTCTATGCTTCTCTTTTCTGTGCATTTTTCTCTTTGCATCCCCATTGGATGGCTTTGAGATTGTCTCTTTCATCAGGAAAGGAGACCTCAGCAAAGGCTGTTTCAATTAGCCTTCTTTCTCTATTCGCTTTTTCTTTTATTGGCGATATAGTTCTTGAGTGAAGTTAATTCTTTCTCTCCTAAGGTATCGTCCTTAAGATATTTAACTCCATCAAATTTACCGTGCCATTTGCGGTAGGCTTGGAGGATGAGTTCTCCAATAGTAGGGATTTTTCTAAAGAATTCATCCTTTAGAGATTCATCTTACACTTGTAATATATAGTACTGAAATTATTACTATATCTTTCCAATATACTTAAGATTGCATATCTTAAGTTGGGCAAGTTTTGAACTTGGCTTGTTCTATTTTCTGATTATGGGTCAGAAAATGCTGTTTGGCCCATATAATTTCTTTGTTCAGAAGCATAGATGTATCCTTCTACAATCTCTCTGGTTCATGTATCTTCTTCAATGTTATTTAGAAGATTAACCAGTTCTGGGTGAGTCCTTTTCTTAAGGTCTCAATATAGTCC
>QPKB01000011.1:39302632-39513432 GCA_003546025.1 Camphora micrantha | reverse complement strand
GGTTTTAATCGAACATCAGATTTTTGGGATGAGTTGAGTCCTTTGATCTCTATTGGAGTTGTAGTAATTTTACTCCTCTGGATATGGGAGGCTTGTTCCATAGATTCGATTTTTGCTTGTAGAGCATCAATTTTATTATGGGTTTCTCTAATCATAGTAATCTGGATATTATGATTACTTTGGTTTTGCTGGAGAATATTATTAGGGAGAGATTTAAGAGAATGAGATTCTAATAATATTTGTGCACAAGCATCTTCTATAAGTTTGATTCTTCGGTCAAGTGTGCTTAATATCTCATCTTTGAGATTTTCTGCTATATCCTTAATTTTTCTTTCTGCAGAATTTACTACATCAATTACTCCTTTATAGGGGTAAGTTTGTTGAGCAGTAGCAATATTAATTCTTAATTGTTCTATGTCTTTCTTAATTTGGGATAGGTCAAATTCCATTCTACTTTTTACATCTGCCATAACAGTGTAAAGATCATTACTGTTTTGTTGGTTTTTTGAACCAACCTCTTTTCTCTCGATTCCTAACCCTGTTAAACATTGGTTTAGGTTAACCTGGTATTTAGTGAATGTTTCAAAGAACTGGTGGAGTCCTTCTCTAATTCGTTCTTGATTGCTTCCTAGTAGCACATCTAATCCTATTAGTTCTTCTCTTAATTGCACAACACCGCTGGCTATGAAGTTTTGCGATTTGGCAATGGCTTTATTTAACTAGATACTAGAGGCAGTTTCTAGTTGTTGGTTCTGTAAGAGGAATTGTTTTCCTCCGCTCATGATAAGATTCTGAATCTTTTCTAAAAACTCATCTGTAGAAGTAGCCATTACTTCTTGTGCTTGGATGGCTCCTTGGTAAGGGGCAATATTCATTTTGGAAGGGTTAGGTCTGCACCTGTAGCCTTTTCAATGGCTGACAGTCGTAGGGAAATGTTTTTTATTTCCTAACTTAATTCTTGTAGGATGTTCTACAATTTTCTCATTGGGGTGTTTTTCTTCAAAGGAAGCTACATACATTTGGGTAAATGCTTCTCGAAAATTGACAGGAATATCTCCTCCTATTTCTTCTATAAACTTCTGTACTTCTCCTAATTGGTGGGTTAGAAGATCTATCTTAAGAATAGCTTCATTTGCTATTTCTGCTTGGGTAATGTCCGATTTTCCTATAGCTTCGAACAACCAATTAACTCTATCGCTTAGGTAATTTCCTAGGCCTGCTAAATCTTTTATGGTAGGTTCATTAGCATTGATATGCTCTATATGCCTAGCTTGGATATTTCCAGCCCAGCACTCAGTGCAAGGTCTATAATCTCCAGTAAGAAGAACATAGTTGTTTTCTCTAAAATCGTGTCTACCGTATATCCATGGGAATATACGAGACATAAGGGATGGCCTTTGTCTATTCATGATTAACAGGTGAATTATCTTTATTAGACAGTTTTTTGTCTAATTGTTGTTGAGCATGATTGACATAGCTTTGTTGAATAGCTGCGTCATACCTAGCCTTATGGTTTCTTAATCTATTGAAGGCTTCAACAAAATGGGAGTGGGGTGTTACACCAAACATTTCTCTAAATTGCCTCCATAGGATTCTGCCATGGTGTTCTTGTATGTCGCTTATAACACCGTATAATTTCAATAATAATCCTCTTTGTTTAAGGACATCACTGTATATTTTAGCATCAGTTGCTGCTAAGGTTTCTTCTAGACCATAATTTTTATATCCTGTTAGCATGACTTCTAGGATAAAGATTATGTATTCTGGAGTCCAGCTCTGAGCTGGAAATTCTCTTAAGAATCTATTCATATTATAAAAATAATTTGAAGGCATTATAGAATGGTCTGATTCACATTTATCCATATTGACCCATAGGATGTTCCAAGCATCTTTGCACTCTGCTATTAACTCAATAACCCTAGGATGCATTCCTTGGGCTTCCCTATTTAATTCTAAATAAGGTTTAACTGGCCTTAGTACAAGATTATGCTGTTCGGCATAAGTAAGGGCTTCTTGAAATGTCGCTAAATGGTAATTTATGCTTGGAGAGAATTCAGCATATGCTGCATGGAATTCGGCCAAGACATAACTGATAGCCAACATGGTTCTAACACGAATCCTATGCTGTAAAGAAGCATGTGCTAATGCCCTCTTAATAGTCCTAAGCTTATGCATAAAGGTAGTTAGGATTATTCTCTGCTGTAGGAAGGTTACTTCTAAATCAGGCCTAGTTTGGCTTGAATACAGGATTTCTTCTAAAAGAAAAGTCCTGCTTCTTATCTTAAAGGTTTCCAAAATTACCTCGATATTAGGGAGGTAGCCTGTAGATCCATGTTCATGGAAATAATTACTGAGATCCTTAATGTCTTCATCTAGTGAAGTTAAATATCTCCGAGATCTACCTTGGTCCATATATAACTGGTATACAAGATTATGATTGGAGTTCTCATAGTATGGGAGCTCCACAAAAATAGGTAGTTCTGAGATTGGATCCATGTCTGGATCATCAGGCGGATTAGATGTTCCTGGAACATCTACCATCTTAAATGGTTGAGCAGTCAACCAAGGTTCGAATAGCTCTGATACCAATACTACAATTTCACAAATTTTTCCAATTTTCTTAATGCAAAATAGGAAGCCAAAGATTGAAACAACAGTTATGAAAGAATAGATAACTGAGAGTGTTCTTCCCAAAACAATGCAGACTGGCAATGTATATTAACATAAGATAAAATATAATATAATGTAGGTTATGGTCCACCTATGCTTCCGGTAATCTTAGTTCCCTTATGCGAAACTCAAAGAGTCTTCTATGTGAAACAGTGTTACTGTTTAGTTATTACAGCAGGACTCATCTTCTACCACCTACAGTACCTGGACAACACGCCTGAACGCCTTCCATGGCTATGGCAACAGTCCGTACAGAGGTTACAGGTATCACTATGGCCTTCTACAATGCTCAAATGCAGAGAAGTAACATAACAGAAACATAATGGTGGAAGATAACTTACTTTACATTACAGATTATCAAAGGAAAATACATTACTACATTGTCTGAATACTTAGAAAGAAGCCCTCCCAGCTACCCTGGGGGGTTTAGCTACTCATACCTTAGCAAGCTCTAAAACTTTAGTGATCTCTCCTGATATTTCGTTGTTTTTTTTCTTACATGGAGAGAGGCCCTATTTATAAGCTTATAGGGGATGGTTTCTCGAAACACTATTACATATTTTAATCTAACTTATCACAAGTCCTACAGTTTTTTACATAATGGTAAGCAAACATAATGATGGCTGTCTCCCATCCTTCACGTGGCCAGTATGGCCTCACTTCTCCTCAATTCCTTGTAGTAGCCAGAGTGATCATTTATCTTCATTGGATACCAAAAGTTTTTGTTTTATTATGTTTTTACTTTTGGTTCAATTCCTGTGCTGCATGTGGAGGCCTCCATATCGGATCTGTCGGTGGCCGAACTAGCTTGTCGGGTAAGCTGTGGGCTAGGTTCCGGATCGGCAAAAAGAGCAGGAGCAATATCTTCTGCTGCCTCCAGGATTATGGGATCAGTTATCCCTAGTGCTGTAGCCTCTGCCAACGAGCATGGAAGGTTGATCTGTAGTGGGGCATGGCCTTCTTTAATTCTTTCTACAGTACCCGTCCCGATGACCTCAGTGGCTTGGATGATGACCGTCGGAGTGCAGTGTAGAGTGTAGTACTTAATTCCACATTCTTCTAATGAATGGGCAATGGCTTCCATATCAACAGCCCTCTGCCTGGAGATGTCAATTCGAGCATATTTTTCTTTTATCTCTATGAGATCATAGTCGATCACTTCATGTCTCTTAATATTAGGATGTATCCTAATTAGCACAAAATTCCCAGGTGCTAAGACATGGGCCTCTATCATGTATGGGTAATCTTTAACTATTCTTTTTAGTATTTTTGCAACCTCTTGGGGTAGCATTCCCAAACATGCTTCGTCATAAATATTAATATATCTGACAAATCCAGCATTGAAGAGTAACCTCTTCTTTTCCTCTATTATCTCAAATTTGGGTCCTTCGTATACCCAGAGTACTGGCTGTATTGGAGACCCAACTAGGTCCATTCCATCCTCAGATTTAATGCTCATTTTTTAAGTCATTAGTTCGGCTGCTTTATTATACATGTTTAATGTATCAATGTCTTCATGCTGTCTTCTTCCAGATATCTTTAGAGAAACAGCAAAGCTCTGCTTTTTGTAGGTGAATTCTTCGGTCACCTTGGTTGCTTCTGAATAGGATGTGATTCCTGTGGCACTGATGAGTTCCTTCACATATTGGCTCACCTGGAATTCCTTCTGGGCTATGAGGAGTCTGTCTCTCCTCATTACTCTTAATGCAGCTATGACAGCCTGCTTTAGCTCAATTATATGGTTATCGTTTATGAATTTCCATATGTTGTCGGCGATAAGGAGTTCTGGTTTAATAAACTCCTTTCTAATGATCCCTATTGGGAACTGCTCTTGGAAAGGGCAGTTCCTTAGGAAAACATTTCCAATCATATTTCTTCCATTATATTCTTCTTTTACAAACCTTGGAGGATATAATGGTTCATCTATGCTACTGATTATCTTGGTAGGAGCATAGTTCTCGATAGGAGCAAATTGTGCTCCTTTCCCTTGGACCTTGGTCCATTATTCTTCCTTAATTTCGTCAGTCTTGACGACTTGGTTAGCTTCCACATGTTCTGCAGAGCCACTGCTTCCTCCAATAGTGAGGGACCTTCCTTCAATAGATATAGTGAGGGATCTTATATCCATATCCAATGCCAACAACTTAAATGTGAAGGCCCCTAGCCTATGGCCCCCACCATATCTCTCATAGTAAGATGAGAGATGCTTAGCAAATGGAGACACCCTTTTGTGGTGCCCAGTTTCCTCATTCAAATGCCTTTCTTTAATCTCTCTCCATTCTGTTTTTTTTTTTTTTTTTTAATAACACCACCCTATTAATTAGGTTTAAAACCCTTTTTATGCGGTCTCTTAATGATAAACCCTCCGTTAACTACATGAGACATTCCCACTACTATGCTCGAGGGACACTCGATTCTAGACAACCAAAATGACACCTCAATTACATGATGGTCTTGAGCGCGAGAGACTACTACTATGTTTGATAGAAAGGTCTTTAGAAATTATTCTGGAGGGATTATAGATGCCCTCATATTCGTCAAAGCTGGATGCAAGTCATTTATTTATAATCTTTATTTCGACTCTTTTAATATTCCGTTTGTTTCATGAGATTTCACTTTGTTAATGGATTGGTTAAAATGAATATATATACTCATAAAAACACGTTTAAAGTTATAAAGCAGAAAACTTCCTTCAAAAGGCCATCAAAGTATTCTTTTTCTTTAAAGCTGAATGTTTGTTGCAAAAAAAAAAAAAAAAAAAAAAAAAAAAGGCCCTTAATATAAAGCCCTCAAATCTAGCCTTAGGAGAAGCCACATCAGCTTATTGAGGCTCATTTGTAGATGTGTCATTTCAAAAACACATAATATGTGTCTTTTCAATAAAAAGTGTCGCTTGGACTAAATATGTGCCTTTTTAATAAAATATCTCTTGAACCTATTTATGTGGATGTAACCCAATTCAAAGGGATGCCTTCAAACTCTATAAATTAAGGTTATTTTTAAAGCTTTTTTTTAGCATTCAAAATGATCATAAATGCATATAAATCCTTTATTTTATGTATGTTGGCATGGATTAAGGGATGAAAGATTTAGTTTTTATAAGTTTTTTTGAATGATTTAAAATTTTTAATTAATTTGTTATAAATAAATTTATAAGAATGATATCTTGATTTTAATATATTATAAAGGAATTAACTTGCGGTGCATATCAGAATCTCACTCAAAGTTGTGTTTGACCACGATATCTCTCGTATACCGCATCTAACAATTGTCTCTGACGCAGTCCATCCATTCCCACTGTCTTTTTCGGACGGCACGTGTACCATTCATCGGGCGGTACTCTTTTTTTTTTTTCTCTCCTCTGTCGCACGCACACTGTGCAGAGCCCGAACTTCTCTCTGTTTTTTAAGGTACCGGAACTTCTGCTCTCTCTCTCTGTCTGTGATTTGTTTGGAAGTTTTTTTATTTTGATTTCCAAAGCTTGCTGATCTGGGCCATGGTGCCATCCCCGTCCTTGAACTTGTGGTTTATGGTCAGAAAAATAGCATGCTGAGAGAAAAAGGTCCAAATTCCATTGTCTTTTTAGTTTCTAGTTCTCCGAAGAAGTTGCGGATGGGTTCAACAGGTTTTCTGGATGTTGTTTTGGGGTGTGAAACTGTTGGTCGGTTCAACAGTTTTCTAGTTCTCTGGATGGGAATTTGAATCTGTCTCTTTTGGTTCTAGAGAGGCTGGATTAGGGTACGAAACAAGTTTTGGTGAGTTTAAGATTTGGGTCGTTGGGAATTTCTGAGTCCGGAGTCTGGGAGGGTTTGAGATTTGAAATTCGGGTTTCTGATAGGAAATTGCGTCTGTAGAAATTTTCAACTGGATGATTTCTTTTTTTTTTTTTTTTTTTTTTTTTTTTTTTTTTTGCCCCTTTTCTGGCAGAAGGTAGGTTGGGATTTTGGAATATCCCGTGTGTTTTGTATTGGAAGTTCAGGGTTGAGGTTTTTTTTCTTTCCTTTTTCTTTTTCTAGGGTTTTAGGCTTATGGCTAGAAGGGGTTTAATTTGTACCCGTTCATTTCGCAAATTTCATGTCCCAATTTTACAACCAATAAAATGGAAGGGCTTTAATTTTAGATCCGGTTCGATGGGGTTGGGTTGCTGGTTGCAGATCAACAGCTATCTCATTTGTTGATGGCATATTTATAGAGCTAGATTTTAGATTGTGGTTTCTAATGTTTCTCTTTTTTTTTTTTTTTTTTGTTCTTTTTTTTTTTTTAAATGCAGTGGTGCTGATTTGGTTTAGATAGAAGCTCGGGCTGAAATCCTCATTATCATAGTCATGGATAAGCTGAAATTAGCTGCACTGGGTGAACGCTTGAAGACGGGAGGCGAGCGTCTGAAGACTGGTGGGGCTCAAATAAGTCGAACAATTGGCGACAAGATGAAGGAGATGCTGCAAGGCCCGACACAGGAATCGAAAATGGTAGATGAAGCGACATCCAATAACTTGGCAGAGCCCAACTGGGGTCTAAATCTGAGGGTCTGTGCTTTGCTCAATAGCGATGAGTTGAGTGGGCCAGAGGTTGTGAAGGCAATAAAGAAGAAAATTGTAAGTAACAATATGCCGAGTCAGAGCTTGAGCCTTGATCTATTGGAGGCTTGTGCTATGAATTGTGAGAAGGTGTTCTCTGCCATTGCATCTGAAAAGGTTTTGGATGAGATGGTGAGGATGATTGAGAATTCTCAGACCCATTATGCCAACAGGCAAAAGGCTATGCAACTGATTCGGGCATGGGGCGAGTCTGATGATCTTGGTTATCTACCTGTTTTTCACCAAACTTATATGGTAAGCTCTCTCTATCCTCTTTTTCACTTTTGCTTTGATGGGCGGTGGAGTTCTTGTGTTCTCTCAATATTACCGTAACTGCAGAATTCATGTTGCTGGGTCAATGAATTGGCCTATCTTGAGTCATAAGATTTTGTTTTGACACGGGAAACAAAAAACAGTAATGAAAGAGTTTCACAAAACATGTGCCGTTTCACTGTTGTAGGGAAAGCATCTAGAAACATGTAAAAAAAATTGTTCATTAGATTATTTCTGGGTACAAGCAACTGCATAGTAATAGACATTGTGATTAAAAGCTTATATTTATGGTATTCATTTTACAATCCGAGAGAGAGAGAGAGAGAGAGAGAGAGAGAGAGAGAGGGCACAAGATTGCTGCAGCCATGTGGAAACAACTAGTAAAGATGATCAGTCCACATGGTCTTCAATTCTTCTTGAGGATGTTGCATTTGTGTGATGCTAGAATTCCTTGGTACCACCGAAAATCGGTTCTGCCTTCTCCTATAGGAAATGATTTTCTGTAGAGTTCTGGAAAAATTATTCAATTTTTTCATCTTTCCACGTGTAAAACCTCTGTACAAACTGCAGAAATATGGCAGTGCAGAAAATACCTAGGTATCTTCCGTGCCTTCCCCTTTTTTTGCAGTTTGGTGATATGTTTTTCCACATGAAAGATGAAAAATTGAGCTAAAGCGCTCTTTCACAGCAGTGCAGAAATGGGAATCCACATGATGCAAAATTCCAACATTACAATTCTCGAAGGGATCTTTGGGTGTTAGAATAGGGGGAGATGAAGGAGTGGGGTTGAGGTGGTGGGGGTGGCTTGAGATCTGAAAGTTGCAAAAATAGGAGTTCACCCTTTAATTGCAATCTTCTTTTACTTTTACTTGTAAGCTTACTATCTTTCTGGAAGTTCCTTCTTTTCTAAGGCTATTAGAAATCTCTCAAATCATCTTCCGTTTGGATTATTCCCCTTCATATTAAATGTGTTGCACTATAGAGAAAACCGATGCATTACCCGTGGACATCTTTTTCTTATTACATGAGCTATGGTCCTGGCCATGAGGATTTACCAAGATTTTCTTCCTTTTGCTAGCTTTCTAATCCTTTTAAAGTGTTTGTATTCTTTGAATTGGGCTTCTTTTTACTGTTCAAATGCATTTCTATGATTGCACCTTGTTACTCTGATGAACTTGGTAGCTCTTCTAATTTAATTTGATGGCTTCCCTTCATAGCTCCAAAACCATAGTTGTCAAATTTGTTTTGGACTCCATTTAGGTTTGACTTTGCATTGAAATATCTCAGGCAATGCAGTGTTTTGGTGTTCCATTTTGGAGTTCAGTTTCGATAAAATTATTTAAAAAGTTAAAAATATATAAAGAATCAGAGAAATTATATATATATTGAAATTATTATACTAAATCAATGGCACAATATGTTATTCTACATGTCAAATAAATATTGTGAAATTGGACGATCATTCCAATTATGATTGTCATAAAAAAAACTTTGCACCATTATGACAATATGGTAAGGTAAATTGCTATTTAAATCAATATAAAGTGCTTTTTTGTTTAAAAAATTGAAAAAGAATTACACTAACTCTCCATGTTTGGCCAAAATTTGGGCCCACAAGGCGCACTGCACCTGATCAAGTTGGCATAGGTGGAACAAAAATATTCACAAAGTTGTTCGGTTTAGGTCGATTGGCCCAAACAAAGCAAAATTGACCATCCAAGAACTATCTTGAATCTTGATAGAGATAGTCATAAGAGACCTTAGGATGCACTATGAACCCAAGGAGATCATTAGATCAATACATTGCAAAGCCCTATTGTGCTTGGGCGGTTTTCCTTCTCTGATGATGCTAGTGGAGCTTTTTTTGAGAGAGAGGAGAGGGATTCTCTAAGTGCGTGGGCGGTTTTTTCCCATCATTGAATTGGTTTTGGGGAATAGATGACAAAGGAAGAAGACAAAGAGTTTATGCCTGCTCAAGGTTGACGGCGACCCTCACTTGTTATAGCGAGGGTCGGCTTCGACCTTCAACATAGAAAATGAAGGTCGACATCAACCACAAAAAAAAAAAAAAAAAAAGTTAAAAAAAGTTGATTTTTCTATACGGATTCCCTGTTTGGTGCGAATTACGCTAAAGTTCCCTATTCGGTGCACTGGCCACATAAAGTTATTTTTTTTTGCCACAAAAAAGAACTTGCAAAAAAAAAAAAAAAAAAAGGTTTCCAAATTTAAAATGAAAAAAAAAAAGGTTTGTGGAGGAATGGGATCTCCTGAAGTGTTCAAGGTGTCGTAGTTTGATTGTGGTGTTTGTGGGGTTGTTGTTTCTTAGTTGTTTTGTTGTGTTGGGGAGATTCTTTTTTTTTTTTTTTTTTTCATAAAGGGTTGATTACACATTTTTCAGTATGGATTCCAAGTTAGGAGGGAGTTTTACTGGGACTCAAATATCTGGGTTTATGAATCCAAACAATCAGATTACTGTGAATTTATTTAATGGAAAAACTGAGTAGTGGTAATGTTCTACTAAGATGGCCATTGGTGGAGCGAAAAAACTTGGGTAATTAGATGGGAGGATTAAAGAACCTGGAATTGATAATCCAAAGTTTGCTGATTGGGATGCTGAAAACATGATAGTAATAATTTGGATCCTTAATTTCATAGAGGACGTAATTGTAGCCAGCTTTTGGTATTCTAAAACTGCAAAAGTGCTGTAGGATTCAATTCTTATTGCATACGCTCACAAGAAATATAATTACCGATTATATTAATTAATTATATACTGTGCAGTTTAAGTAGGGTAATGTCTCTAGGAGGCTAATATACTAAACTAAAAGGAGTTTATTGTGCATCTGTTGAAGATATTGAAGTTCGCAAATGGGTCAGGTCGGCCCAAATGGAATGGACTAAATGGGCTGAATCCATTAGAGATTCTTAGTTGACCATGCTGACTCCATGCTGACTGTAGTTACCTTCTTTAGCATATTAAATCTTAGCCTTGTTATTAATCACCCAAATAAAGGGAATACAAATCTTTGTAAATTTTCTATGGATAGTTCATAAAAGGATATAAATTCAGGAGGCCTAAGCAAGACTAAGTATCACTGGTAAGCAAGACTAAGTATCACTGGTGGCTTGTTGTGACAAGGCAACTTGAGTTAGTTGTCTTTGCTCCTCACGTAATAGTTCATTTAGACATTCATCCAATGATGGTGAAGGAACCCTACCCATGAGACTGGATCTGACATTTTCATACTCTGGTCATAATTTCATTAGAAACTGGTCTCGATGACTAGTTTCCTGAAGTGTTTGTATTTCAGCAAGAGCTGCTTCATAGACTTCCCATCATATTCAGTCCATAAATTAAGAATTTCTGAATAATAATCTTGGATAGAGGGGTTTCCTTGAGTATATTTTGCATTCTCAAACTCTAATTGATATAAATGTGTAGAAGCATAGTTATCAGAATCCTACGATTCGTATCCCGAATCTAAAGGAAAATGATTTGTATCTATGTAATGAATCCCATTTACAAATGAATCTTAGGATTCAGGTGTGAATCCTACGATTCGATACTCGTTTCATTGAATCTTACGATTCAAGCGATTCGGCTAAACGAGAATCGCTACAGCCAGTAAGTTAATATTAATAATCTTTGACCTTTTTTCTTTCTTTTTTCTCTCTTTCTTTTATCACTTGTATTTTTTAAAGGTTATTTAGTAGCTAACGAACCTTTGTGGCTTTGATAAGGTTTAAAAGATGAATAAAGAACATGTATTTAACTAAAGCATTCGACTGTACGTATGGTGCTTGTATATATTTTCATCTTTTTTTAATCTTTTTTTTTTTTCACGAACACTTTGTTAATTATAAGAAATATCCTACTGTATAAGATTGATGGCTTGGATTTTATTTTATTTTTATATTTTGACTTAAGGATAATAAGAAAATATATTTTGATACTTTAAACTTATTTAACTATTTACATATCATTTATTTCATATATTTTTATATTTTTATATGTCATGAGGTTCTTGATATGATTGTATGATAGACTTACTTGTTATTATATTTATACTACTATATATGGGAAAATGGATGGTTATGAATAATTACTTTTTCCCTTTTCTTTTAATTTTAATTCTTTTTCATTTTTATTAGAAAAATAAAAAATCCTACGATTCGCAATTCGATTCGATTCATGGGAATGAACGATTTGCGATATGATTCTTATTTTGAAAACTATGTGTAGAAGTTCCTTTGTAATAGACCATCTTCAAATATCCCACATATCCTTTGCTATTTTGTGGGGGTCTAAGATTCAAAATAAGGTGAGGTTCCACTGATCCAATGATCCAAGTTTTGATTTTGACATGAGGAAATTTGTTTCACATCCTCTGTTGGTTTTGGATCAGATTCAGTACTGTGGCCCCACATTTCTTTTCCTTCTAGATATATTTGGAATTGGAAAGCCCATGGTGGGTAGTTTTTTCCAGTAAAGCGAACTAGAGGAATCTCAGATTTTTCCATTACAACGGATTCCAAAAAACAGCAGTTATGCAAAAAATTCTACCCAAACAACTACTTATTGGAAATATCAACGAGTGCTCTGTCCAATGGCTTTTGTGATCAGGAAGAAACAACCACAGAATAGCATAAAATAGGAAGAGTGCTTTAAGTAATGGCAGTAGTCTTTATAAAGGTCCCAGGTTCCAAACTTTTCCCAAACAAGTTGATTGGGACAGAGTGATGCAGTACGGATGGTCAAAAGAGGCCCTGGGCCCACATGATGGACCCAGCCATCCAACTCAGTTCATTGGGTTCAGCCACAGGCCCAATTGGCTGGAAAGATACTGTGGAATTCTATATTTATCTTATGATTGATTAGGAATTGTTTCTTGTTTTAATGTTTTATTAGGATTACTAACTTCCTATTTTAGAGTCCTTATTACATTATAAATAGAGAAGCCCTCCATTGTAATAGACATGCTTATTATCATTTAATCTTTTGAGTTATGAGAGTTTTCTCTTCGATTATGGTGTTTTTTCTTCTTGTGAGGTTGCCCTAGTGGCTGGAATCCATCTTTAGATTCGATCAATCCTTTGGGAGATTGAGCTATTGCTCGATCATGGGTCTTGGCTGCATCACAGAAGAGATACGAGATCGAGAAAGGGTCGACTTGAGAGAACAGATTAAAATGCCCTAAATATTTAATTAATCAACAATCAACTGTTAATCTGAACTGGTCTATCAAAGTATCCTCCTCTTGGAACAAGAAAATCTTGATTTGGACCGCTATCCAGCAATTCAGATGGTCTTGATAGAAATCCATTGAGAAAATTGTAAAACTAAGAAAATGGGTAAATCTCTTACTGGATGAAGCATAAAAATTGCAGAAAATATCAGAAAATCTCTAGGCCGGGTGACCAACTCCTCAAAATCTCAGCGTGATTCAATAACTCAAGTGGGCCCCACAGAAGAACACTGAGAAACCATCGAAGTAGTATGACAACTCTACTGCAACAATCTCCTTAAAAAGATGATGAGAACCCAGATCTATCCTTGCAAAGGACAGATGTATTCCAGACGAGCAGTTTGTGAAGAAACTGGTAAGAATCTGGAACCACAGGATATGCGATGATGATGATGATGCAAGATGAGAACTGCTGCTGCTCAACAAGTCTCTATAAAGACTTATATCACTCAAATTTATTCAAGAAACAATTACAGTGAAGAAGAGAATCCAATCACAGTAGATTGGTCATATAAACGAAGCCACCACAGCACCCAGCAAGATAAGTGGTAGATGGATAGAAGGAAGAAACTAGATCTGCACTCACGAAGATCAACTGCAGGATTCTGAGTTATCTTAGATAAGGATCCTAGATGCCGAGATTCGGAAAAAAAAAAAAAAAAAAAGAGAACAACTAAAAAAGAAAAATAAAAGGAAAAATAAATAAATAAGAGATGTCGAAGTAATGAAGCCTAAATCGAATTTGAAAACAAGGTTTCGAAGTCGAAAAAGGATGCCAAAACTTCAAAACTGAAGCACTGTCTAGATAGAAACTCTTAGATGAAATTGAATTCAGAAGAGATTCTTTTAGGGGCTTTGATATGATGTCAATTTCATGAGACAATGATAAAATCAGAGATGAAAGATGAGAATGATTGAATTGAGTGATGGGTCCCCTTCCTTGAGGAGCGACCACTGTATATATGGATTTCAGAATACCCAATTTAGGCTACAATCCAGTAAATTACAATCAAGAGCATCTCCTAATATGACAAATAATAGCTGTACATCATAATGGCTTTTGACTCAGTCTTTGATACACATTTTGGTTGGGTTCTACAATATACAGATGGGTCATGAAACTTGGGCTTTTATGGGTCATTAACAAATACAAGCATTTGCTATTTTCAAACATCTGAGATTCCTGAAGTTCTGTTTACTTTGAATACTGAAGAAGGGAAAGAAAACTGTTATCCTAAAGGTGCCAAGATGTTGTTGATTCCTAGAAACATCAACAAAATTATGGGGTTGCCAATGTGAGATATATATGTATATATACCTGTAGGGCAAGGCTCTCCTAAGCTAAAGCTTATGATAAAATTCCGTAAGCTCACGCTTGTGGGGCCCATCCTAGTCCATATAAATGGACCAAACATATGACCCCCCTAAATTGCGCATGTCCACCAACTTTTGGTCAGATCTGAGGACCGTTGGATTGACTTTGTACCGATCCGAATAGACTGTTGACCATTAAACTTTTGGTTCCCAGATGGAGATGATAGAAACTGCTGTTGGGGCTGATTTTTTGCAAAGTTGCAAAGAGGTGGGTCCCAGGGACTTGAGCTTACCTTATTCTAAGCTTTAGCTCAGGAGAGCTACCCCCATAGTGCATTGCTGCTGTACTCTAATACCTATATACTTCAAAATTGACAACCTATCCATATTGTATCACATCTGATCATTGTCTTCTGTAGGATGTCAGAATATATATGTTACTTTTTTGCTGCATCAAAGATTAGAAGTTGGAACACATGGTTTTCATTATCTGTATTCTCTAGTTGTTAATAGTGCAGATAATTGTTTTCTCCAAGCACTTAACTGTTTGTGATACCATTTACAGAGCTTGAAGGCAAGAGGAAGTCCATTTTCTCTTCAAGAGGATGTAAATTTGGAGCCATTATATTCTTCAATGGAGTCAGGTCCTGTTCAACAACCACTGCCTCTTCCTGAAGGATATCCCAAAAACTCAATCTTGGATCAGCAGTCCCTTGCCTATCACGGTGTCCCCCTCTCGGTGGAAGGGAAGAAAGAATTTCTGGCCGTCACTCGAAACTGCATTGAGCTTCTCTCTTCTATGTTGAACTCTGAATCACAAAACAAGCCTGTTAAGGTGATTCCTTTGTCTTTTCTTTAGTCGTTACAATGTGTCTGGTGCTACATATCCCTTAAATATAGACTTCTTGTTGGTGTCCTTCAATTGCTGAGAATCGATTCTCGAGCAAACTGATCAACTGATCGAACAGAACTTGGCTGCCACATCCTTTGTCCAATCGGTAATGCACTTTATCAAAGTACAAAAGACAATGCAAACAGTAAGCTATAAAAAGATTACCCGAATACAATAAAAACCTTTTTTTTTTTTTTAGTGTTTATTTCATCAAGAGTCCCACCAGAAATAGAAGTTGTCTTTAAATTTTTTGCTTTTTTTTCAAGGAATTACTTCTAAAAGGAGCGGTCAAGTGTTACCTACCAGGCTTAATTGCAAAACAATATGTAATCTCCAGTGTTTTTTTTTTTTTTTTTTTTTGAGATCATCCAAAGGAAATTAGTCAAGGAAGTCCAATAACGTGCCAGTGGAGTTAAGATAGTTGTAGTTTAATACAGTTTCCAAACCCAGCTTTCACCTAACAAACGTGCATAACCAATTGATGGAAGGTTATCTCTCACAACCCAAAGCCTGAATTTCAAAAGAAGTTTGTCTCTTTTGTGTCCCGAATGTAATTCTTTTGCATTTGTGAGATTAGGACAAATTGAATGGCAGCAGAATCCTTTTCAAACATCAATTACCAGATATTCATAACGGAACACAAGTAATAATAAATCCTAATTTATTAATCAACTTCAATTATCTAAACAAATAATTAAACTTTGAAAGAAACTAATGCAAAACTAAAGGTCCTCTTCAAGCGTTCATCCGCCTTCTACTTTTTATTCTACTGAGGTTCCTTGTCTACTGCATTAACATCACGAGGAATGGGTTCTACTTCTCCACCTACAAAGTGCTAAGGGAATGGATTAGGTTTATGAAAAACCTAGCAAGTAAGCTTAGCTTCGAAATATTTCATCATCATCATCATCATCAAAGCCTTGTTTCAACTATGTTGGGGTCGGTAACATGAATTTTATTTCTCCATTTCGATCTATCTTGAGCCAAATCCTCAAATAAGTTATACTTCTTCATATCTATTTTTACTATCTCCATTCACGTCCTCTTTGGTCTACCCCTTCCCCTTGTGGGCCATCAACCTTCATGGCCAAATTTTTCCAATTTTCCTTGCCGGCAACGTTGCCGGCCTACGTTGGGCATGCCCAAACCATCTCAAACATGTTTATCTAATGTTTTCCTTTATGTTCCTACCCCTAAATGCTCTCAAAAGCGCTTATTTCTAATTTTATCTTTCATAGTTTTACCACACATCCACATCAACGTTCTCATCTCTGCCACATCCATTTTGTGCATATGTTGCTTCTTGATTGGCCAACATTCTGCTTCTTAGGTCACAGCTGGTCTAATAGCTGTGCAGGAAAATTCTCTTCAACCTTGTTGGCACTCGTTGGTCACAAAGCACTTCAAAAGCAAGTCTCCTCTTCAAATATATCGCTTTTATATTATGTTTGGTATCTTCATCAATCTCCCCATCCTTACTAATTATAGAGCCAAGGTAGCGGAGAAAGTCACTTTGTGGTATCTCATGGCCTTCAATTCTCACAATAGTTTCAGTTCTTTTTATATGCCTAATGAAGTTACAAGTCATATATTCTGTCTTTGTTCGGCTTATTTTAAAGCCTTTTGGATTCTAAAGCCTCCCACCATCTCTAGAGTTTTGCATTCACACCATCTCTTGATTCATCTACCAACGCAATATTATCTGCAAATAACATGCACAAAGGTTCCTTTTCTTGAATATGAGCAGTTAATCCATCCATAATCAGTGCAAAGAGATTAGGGCTGACCCTTGATACAAACCTATGGTAACTGGGAACTCTGTTGTCTCTCCACTAGTAGTTCTCACACACGTTACTACTCATTCATACTTGTCTTTAATAATTTCAATATAACCTTTTTGAACATTCATTTTATTTAAAGCCCACCAAATTAAATATCTAGGTGCCCTGTCGTAGGCTTTTTCTAGCTCGATGGAGACCCTATGCAGTTTTTTCCTCTTTGCTCGATGTTTTTCCTTTAATTACCTAAGTGAGAAAATAGCTTTTATCGTTGACTTCCCTAGCATAAAACCAAACTAGGACAATAACCCGTGCTTAGCACAGGCATTCCTTCATGCAATATTCGTAGAAATAAATATAAAAAAATATTTTTGTATAAATTAAAAACTCAACTCAAGATAGAGTGACATAGGAATAATATACCAAGCTTTTGACTCACATGGGGGTATGTAAAATGGAGCGGTCTAACAGGAAAGTAGTCTTTCCAATATCCGTAGTAGCAATTGATATATACATTTTCGTGTAGAGTCGATTTTCAATAGTCAATCCAGACAAGTTGTTGTAGAAAGGAAAAAGGTGAACTTGAACCGTGGAAAAGCAAGATAGGAGAGGTTACATGAGATAAAAGATAAGAAGGGAGTTGCATAGGTGGTTACATGAGATAAAGGTAAGGGAGGTGGATAGGTGGAGAGAGGACGTGCAAAGTTTGAGCAAAATAAGGATAACGGTAGTTTCAAAATCAAAACTACCAATCAAAATCCAATCCAAAACCCTTCAGCTTAATATAGTATAATTGATTTTCAGATGTCTTGATCTTCTGTCTGAGTCTTTGCTCAATTACTCTTCCATATATTACTCGTAAGTTTAATCCCACGATAGTTGGTACAGTTTTGTATATCTCTCTTATTCTTATATATAGATACTCCAACACTTATTCTCCATTCATCCGGCTTTTCTTCTTCTTCTTCTTCTTCTTTTTTTTTTTTTTTTTTTTTTTTTGTCATTAATATCTTATTGAAGAGTCTAGTTAGACAAATCAAATCTCCCCAGGACCCCAACTTCTCCTAAGCATTTCCAAGCCTCAATCGGGATGTCATCTGGACCCGTAGCCTTTCTTGTCTTCATTTATTTTAATGCTTTCCTCACTTAC
The DNA here is from genome assembly GCA_003546025.1 of Camphora micrantha. Lineage (NCBI taxonomy): Eukaryota > Viridiplantae > Streptophyta > Magnoliopsida > Laurales > Lauraceae > Camphora > Camphora micrantha. Next base: position 39,495,532 of record QPKB01000011.1, on the reverse strand, counting down.
AACACCCTAATTCTACGAAAAAAAGTATGCTTTGCTACTGAAGTATCTTCTCTTGTTCTTATGTCTCCTATGCTGTTTTCATTTAAAAGTATGCTAAAATATTCCCTTCATCTTTCTTTGTTTCAAAATATTTCATACATTCTCAAAATAGAATTAGAGACAAGGGATCATTCATCTGAGTTCAAAGATAAGCATAACAATGCAAGATTAGAAGTACATCGACATATTAATCATCAAGACAAGTCTAAAACATAAACTTCTCAAGAAAGATTGGCTATTCATATGAGCTAAATTGCCACACAATACTATTAGCCCTTATATAAATGTGGCAGGGAACAAGACAAGACAAGAATATAGACCGGAACTTAAGAATCCTTATAGGAATTTAATTATGACCATCGAGTCCAGGTTTGGTGCCAAAGTAAAAATTGGTTACTTCCAGCAAGGCTAATCTGCAGTTTTTTTTTTTTTTCTTTTTTTGGATGGCTAAGGCTAATCTGCAGTTAGTATAAATAATCCAGAATCCTCACATAGCGGCGTCCCAGCCTTGTTAGATTAATAACAACTTAGTGGTGCTGACTCATAAGTCAAGCAAAGATTCCGATAAGACATAATAATAAACAAACGAGAATCATCTAGGGGGCTACTGCAAGTACTAGTAAGTTCCATCAGATGTCATACTTTAGGTTGAGTAGTCCTCACAAATAAAAAAAAAAAAAAAAAAAAAAAAAAAAAAAAAAAAAACATCCACTTGTAGCTAGATAAGACTAGTAGAGTCGCACTTTAAACTAATTGGGAATACTAGGTCTCATTCACAAACTCAGATTATGTCAAATCTGCCCATTTGCATCTCCTGTGAAATTGATTAAAGATTAAAACAGAATTTGCAGAATTAGAAAGATTTTAGTGGCTACCTTGCGTTGCTTATAATATTTGCATAAAATGTCTGATTTCAATCATCTATATATGGATCTCGTACTGTTCGATGAGACGAAGCCGTAGAATCCTAGATCATCGAATTCCAATGTTTAACCACCCTCGAAAAGTGGGTCAAATGCTTACTGCCTTTTTCTGAAAAATTACAGTTTTGCCCTTCTTAGACATCCAACTGTCCCAATTAACTCCTAATCATGTATGAAATCACAATGCTACCAAAAACTAGGATTTTCTAAACAGTTTCTAGGGTTTAAACAAGTCTCCACTCAAAGATGTGATAAATTTCAGATTTGACAATTCAAGACATGATTGGTAACATACAAGACAAGATTCTAGAGAACTAGGCCAATACAATATCAAATTAAGTTGCAGATCACTCAAAGATACAAATCAAACCAATCCTAGGTTTAGAATTATTTTTCACGTGCAGGGATCTATGCTGACACAAACCTTATGATACCATAAACCCTAGACACCACTTGATGGCCCCATAACCACGTTGGAGATTACGAGGATCTCCAAATTATATTGGCCAACTTGTTTTTGGCACTTATAGAAGTTATTTGGTGTCTACAAGTAATATGACATCATATTCTTTAAGCATCCCACCATGCATCCAGTATTAATAAAAGCTATGGTATAGAACACTTTTTCAAATCATTTTAGATATGGGCATCATCATTCTTTGAGGAACACAAGGACTCACCATTACCTATAAATATTAAGGCTTACCTCTTGAATAGTTCTGATCACCTAAGAATGCATGCCTCGATATGTGTATTTGGGCAAAGTAGATCCAAATACATGCATATTGCTGTAGCTTCTAATTGATAAATAATACAACTGTAGTTTCTAGTGTCTACTCTATTTTGTTTAAGTGGAGCTGTATGAGAGCCTGAGTTTCCACTCTTCATTGTTATTTGGCTTTCTTACCTTTTTTCCCGTAATAGAAACGTAATCTTATTGAACAGAACCTTCCTAGACCTTTCTTTTTTGGTTTAGCAATTTGATAAGATGCTGCTTCTTTAGATAAAGAAGTGTCAATGGAATTAGGCCCTTGGACTGTGAAAGTATCCACTAACACTGTTTACCACTGACCTCAAGCAAAAGTAGACAGCTTTCAGGGCTCCATCTTTCAGGGCTCCATCTTTCTCTCATTCTTTAAAGCTATAGTACTATTTGAATGACCCTTCATGATTTGAGGGCCCCTAAACTCTGCTTTGATTCCAACCCTATTTTTATTCGCACAAGTAATTGTCCACCCCTGCCACAACCTATTGGAGTCACCTAGATTGTTGGATGTCAATGCTGAGAAACAGGGGTTTATTTATAATTTTTGATTATTGCATTTATTTGTAACTATGAGAGTTAGTTTCTTAAATTAGGATTATATTAAATTTGAGTTATTTTTGGTTTGTTACAATGAGAAGGTAGGTGAGGTTCCTCCCCTCCATAGAAACAACCAGGGATAGATACCCGGTTGGTTGCAGTGCTTATGGTATGGATATATATCAAATTTGGAACGTTCCAAATATACCCATTTATGAGGACTATAATAATCTACAAATATAAGTTATATAACAAAATATTTGTATCCTACCCTAGATAAGTAGATATCCTAACTTAGTGTGAATTGTTAATAGAAAAATGAAGGGTTTTTCCTTCTATCTATGACAACTAGTGAAAGAGACTTTAAAAAATACATTTAGTCTTTTATTCCTAAACAAGTCAGAATTCAACATAAATAACAATTTTCAATGTTTGGATCTTTTATTCCTAAAAGAACGGCCTCTTACCCTAGTGGTAAGAGGCGCCAATTCTTACATGTCTGCCTAGGGTTTGAACCTAGGTAGGCACATTTCCTCACCCGAGGCTGTACCACCTCACCAAAGGTCAACTCCCCTCACCAGAGGGTTCCCCCGCCTCACCCGAGGGCTTCCTCGCTAGAGGGCCAGGTGTTACAGCCCCCTAAACTGGGATACTAAAAAAAAAATGTTTGAATGTTTTAATTTTCTATTCCACAGATAAATTACTATTGTTAGAAGATTCAGATGAAGAAAAAAAATGAAGAAATAAACGAAGAAAGAAATGATATACGAAGTAGAATCAAATACAAGGCAAATAATCGTCGCTTCTTGTGCACCGTTGCGATCAGCTTCCCAGTTGCTTGATCCTATATTAAATAACCATCTAAGGAAAACAACATAGAACAGTCAGCATTAAGCTGGGAGACAAATAAAAATTTATGAGATACAGAACACAAAGAACATCTTGTTATGTGAATAGAGATAATGAAGAAAAAGGCCCAACTTCGAAAATCTTCATTTTATCATTATTGACAGTGCGAACATGAGTTGGACCAGTATATGGTTTAAGGTTAAAAATTTCCGGTGCTCCAGTCGTGATTTGATGCACTAAAATTGATGTATCATGTGGTGCAAGGAGGGGCATTATTGGAGAATACCATAGCGGATAGAACCTGCACAATCTGTTGTAAGGCTTCAAGACTAAGAGTAGCAGGCGAAGAGGCATCTGTGCTTGTAGTTTGTGATGACTGAGTTGGAGCTTCAAAAGTAGAGGAAAAAAATATATAGCAGTGGTAGGATGCGTTCGAGCATCATGATTTTGAGGGCATTTGGGACAGTCAGCAATAAGACGGTCAGGCTTCTTGCATGATTTACAGGATTTCTTCTTATGTTGATTAGATAAATGACCGAATTCTTTGCAACTATAGCACTGTACGTTGCCAGTAGGATGGTTCACCCATATTTCCCCATGCTAGTTGCCAGAAAAGCTGCCAAAGAATGAGTGCTATTGTTTCTTAAGTAGAACTTGTGAATGACACCTTTGTTCTTCACAGATAAATTTATGAAGACAGATTCTTAAGAGTAGATAAGGGCTCTATTCGTTAGGCTTGCATGGACGGGTTCATATTCTTTTCAAACTCTCATAAGGAATTGATGTCTTAGCATTGTGGAATATACACTAATAGCAGAAAGAGTTGTAGCTGGAACAGTTACAAAGGAGCTATGTTAAATCCTAAGTGTCATTAATTGGGAATATTATTCCTGAATGAATCCATCCCCATGTGTATATTCTCCATTTTTTAATTCAAGCTGAAATCTCCTTGCTTCATTTTCTTGATAGTATATACATAAACGCCAGCTTGCTACTTTGTGTGTGCTTAGTTACTCAATTTTATTACTTAGGTTGATTTCTATCTTTGATATGGTATGAACGATGTTGGATTTCTTGTTTGTTGGAGGATACCTCCCCTATCCTTCTTGGTTTCCGGGGATTCCACACTTAAAAACCTTATTTTCTGTGCTTGCATCTGTATTTAAATCCACATCACTGGTCATTACCTCTACCACATGTCTCACGTGGATGCTGCGTATAAGGCAATATCACTAAAAACGAGGAAAATACTTTAAAAGAGGACTGGTTATTAGGCCGCCAAAGGGTTCTTCAATCCGGTTACTCTGATATGATGTGAAAATAAATCCCATGTCCGGATTCAGTTCATGGCCAAACAGGTTGGGTCCCACTTCTGGATAGGCTGGATTTAACTGCTTACTGCTGTACTGGTTATATTGGCTGTACAGTCAGCTACCAGTGCATATCACTGCAGTCTTTCTTTATTTCAAAGTGTGTCCCATCAATTTCCACTAATGCGAGTAAAATTGTTATTATCCGAAGAACTCTGGCCCTAATTCTTACTTAGGATTTAATTGTTATCTCCAGGATGATCTGACCCTGAGCATGCTGGAGAAGTGCAAGCAGTCGCAGCCTGTCATTCAACGGATCATAGAAACCACTGTTGACGGCGAGAATATGCTCTTTGAGGCTTTAAATCTTCACGAGGAGCTTCTGAAAGTCCTTTCCAAGTATGAAGAAACTGAGGTTGCAGTTCAGTCAGAAGGGGAGGCCTCAGACAATGTGCCCGTGTCTGTCGGTTGTTCCAGCGTATCTTCCATTCACAACACAATTGAAAAAGATGATGTAAAGCTGAATCAATCTGCTGGTGATACCAGTGGAACTGATGTTGCAAGTGTGAACAGTGGATGATGCAATGGCTCTTAAGTGGGTAGGAATAGCTGAGGAATATGGTATCTTTGTGTGTAGATTGTTTGGTATTGTCCATCAGCCACTTGGAACATTTTGCTTGTAAATACATGTTCAGTGTTATACTGTTATTGCTTGCTTGGGGAGCTTGCTTGAATTTTAGCATGTTTGGATGTATTCCAAATGGCAAACGCTAAGATCATCTGGCAAAATGGGTTGCCTGTATGTTCGTGGCATGAAAACTAGAGACTGCATCAAGTGAATGGTCCGTTTTTGCTGCCTTCTCTGTGCACGAAACCATGCTTTGATAATTTATCAAGGAAAACCAGTGGCAGTTCGGAGGAAGAGGGTCTCCCAGAATTCTTCCCTAAAACATGCAAAATATTATGATTAAAGCGCCATTCAGTTCAAGAATTAACAGGGTTCCTGGAATGGCATAGTTCCACTTGGTGCGAGTCTCTCCCTGTTTAAAATTCCTGAATTACTTACGGTCCTATGTTTGGCTGACAGAGGGTAATTTTTGGAATTTTAAGACCGTGCAAAGTGCTTCTTGTTCAATTTCTGGGAGTTATTTTGACAATAAGATGCACCAAGGAATCGATTCCACCTCTGGGTTGAAATCACGTTTTACCCATTACTCAATCCAATAGGCCCAAGTGTTCAGCCTGGCAGAGTTTTTTGAAACCAATCTGAAAGCATCGACAGTAGGTACCTGACCAGAGTCGGCATTGCAAGTTACTAACTTCTGGCATTTGTTGGTATCATTAAAAGAGCATCTATAATGATCAAGAATCAACTATTGATATGCCGAGGCACCATTTGTTGATTTATTAATTGAAAGCAAGCACCGTGCAACAGTGCAAGCAGAGCCAAAAGTAGTTTTGGAGCAGCCCCTTTGCAATAAAGCCAGTACTTGTGTGTGTGATCATTGGAGCACTGTTTCATTGGAAGACCGAGACCGGTCCTTCATGGGCATGGCTATTGTGCTGCAACCTTCGATGGATTAGGGTAGCCAGTGTGAGAGGGTTCACTTGATCAAAAGTGAGGTATCGTATCTTTCACCACCACCATCATTTGTATGAGGAAGCCATATCAACCGTGCATTTTAATTTAAGTAAGCGCTAGACGGTTTTTTTTTTTTTTTTTTTTTTTTTTTTTTTTTTTTTTTTTTTTTTTTTAGGGGCGTTCTTTAGAAAATATGTGTGTGTGAGACGAGCTACACATGACATGGGCATTTTCCGTCTCTCTCTCTTGTGAAAGAATTGAAGAGAGATTGTAGGATCGTTCGTTGGTCAATGGCTTCCCATTCAAGAGAAGTAAGAGGAGGAATAGAAAGAGGAGATGATGATGAAGAAGAATTATCATCAGCAGCAAGTGCAAATGCAGATGCAAAGAAGAAGGCCTTGTTGCGATGCACATCTCGTGCAGGGGATGAACTCAAGAGCTTCAGATCTTGCCTGAGATGGCTGTGCGTGGACCAATCCAATCCATGCCGGGCATTCATCTCATGGACCGTATTCTTCGTGCTGGCCATCGCGGTACCAGCCCTCTCTCACTTCGTCCTCTCCTGCCCCAACTGCGACAAGGGCCACCGTCGGCCTTACGATTCGACCGTCCAGCTCTCTCTCACGGTCATTGCCGCCCTCTCCTTCATCTGCCTCTCCCGCTTTGTGAGGAAATATGGCCTGCGCCGCTTCCTCTTCCTCGACAGGCTTCGTGAAGAGAGCGAGGAGGTTCGCTACGGTTATACAGAACAGCTCAATGTATGTATATATATATATATATATATATATGCGCTAATTTTATATTATTATTAATTATATATATACGTATAAGTAAGATTCTTTCTCTGTTCCAAATTCCAACCCATTCTTGTATGCTTATTTCTTCTTCCATGCTTTCTTATGCATAACAGTAAAACAATTGATTCAATGTAAGAACGTTCATATCAATTCGGTCCAAAGGATTTATATAGGAATTTTATATAATTATATATATATCTATAGGAATCGTAGGAGATTTATTTTTAAAAAGGATTTGAATTAAGAAACAAATGTGAATTTCTAAAAATGATCATCATATTATCTCCCCTCTTATGAAAGAAGTCAAAAGAATGGGAGGTGAGAAATGAATACCCTACCACGATTGAAATTGCAGAAGAAAAGTAAGATATGCATCTACATCATTCATTATATTCTCACTCACCTTTTTAATAACTCTTCCATATTCCTATTTATTCTAGGTAAACAAAAAAGCCCTAAATAGAAAAGAGAGAAATATAAAGAAGTTCGTTGATATGATCCGACTCATTTATTGACGACGACAATGGTGGGAATCTTACCACCGATTTTCATACGATATGACTGAAGATTCTGTCCAAATTCTTATGGCAGCATGATAACTTTTTTTTTTTTTGAATGGTGGCAACATAATAACTTTAAGGGAGAAAGAAAAAGAAAGAGGAATATTATTTTGCCCAAATTCCTTTTTATACACATACGCACATACAAACATACAATTCAATCTCTATTTTTAGGAGAAATAAAATAAAACTCATTGTAGTTTTTGTTATTTTAGAATGACTGTTACGCCCATCCATCATCTCATTTATATAATTAATAAAGAAAGACGTGCTGAGATGGTCATCCATTTTGATGGCATTGCTTTTGTTTTTAATTTCTTTCCCAAAGGACCCGCTGAATTAATCCAAATGCCCACCCAGAGTCCCAGAGCCAGTCAAGTAGTAACGATCAATATCATTCATATGACAAATTGTTCCATTCCTCCTTCCAGAGATCGTTCAAGCTGCTGTCCATCTTCGTGGTGCCCTGTTTCTGTGCAGAAAGCGCGTATAAGATATGGTGGTACTGCTCCGGCGCTTCTCGGATCCCTTTCCTGGGGAACGTGTACTTGAGCGATCCGATCGCGTGCGTGCTGGAGCTGTGCTCGTGGCTGTACAGGACTTCCATCTTCTTCCTGGTGTGCGTGCTCTTCCACCTCATCTGCCACCTCCAGATACTCCGCCTGCAGGACTTCACCAGGGTCTTCACGCAGGAGTCCGACGTCGTCTCCATGCTGACGGAGCACATGAGGATAGAGAAGCACCTGCGGATCATAAGCCATCGATTCCGCTCTTTCATACTGCTCACCCTCTTCTTCGTCACGGCCAGCCAGTTTGCTTCACTTCTCAACACCACTAAGTCCCATGCAGACGTCAATATCTTCACGGCAGGAGAACTGGCGGTGAGTGAGAGTAAGACACTAATTTTTCCATTTTTTCCCTTTTTTTTTTTTCATTGCAATGCCAAGAAACATATTTTAAATGATTCGATCCAGAGACATATTTCTCCATGATTCTTCTTGTACTAAGAGTGATCGACTTCTTCTGCTGCCGCTGCTCCTGTTCAAAGTAGGACTTGTTTGCACTTGATCACATATCTAACAAAATGCTTGCTAACGTGAATATGTCATGTAGCTCTGTTCAATGGGACTTGTAACCGGTTTGTTCATATGTCTGCGGAGCGCGGCAAAGATCACACACAAGGCGCAGGCCATCACGTGCCATGCTGCAAAGTGGCACGTTTGTGCCACCATCGACTCTTTCGATACCATCGACTGTGAGGCGCCCTCACCCACTCACATTACTGATGCTCCTCCTCCCCATAGACGCCCCCCACCTTCTCTCGTTCCCAGCTCTCAAGATCACCACCACGACGATGACGACAGCACAGAAGACTCCGACTCCTCCTGTTCCGACTCTAAATTCTTGCCCCTCAATGCTGCCATCACCATCTCCTTCCAAAAGAGACAGGCACTGGGTAAGATCAAGAGGCCAAAACTGATGATGATCTACTTCACCGTGATCATAATTTATAATTAACCAAATAATAATATGATGTTAATAATGCCAACAATTTTAGTTAACGATGTAATATTGATTGCCTCAGCCAGTCAGCCGTCCATCTATCTCCCTTTTTTACCACCCTTTCTCACTGTTCTGTTCTGTTTGTTTTGTGGGCGCAGTGACTTACTTCGAGAACAACAGAGCCGGCATTACAGTTTTTGGTTTCATGTTGGACAGAGCTGGTATCCAGATCATTTTTGGGATCGAAATGTCCTTGGTCCTGTGGTTATTAGGAAAGACTGTGGGCATCTCATGAAATAGAGAAACTTGGTCTCCTCTCTCTTTTTTCTTTCACGTCACTCTTCTTTCCTGTGACTGTATTTTTTCCAGTCTGTCTATCTATATATCCATCTATCTAATCTGTCTTCATTTGTAAGTAAAAAAAAAACTCTAAAAAATGAAGCAATTGGATTTATCAATAATTTCCCAGGCTCCTCATTTGGCTCTAGACAATGTGTGTAGTTGAGCAGCTTGGGCAATTAATGTCAAATGGAATCTTTATCTGGCCGAATATTTGAACACTTCTCCTTGGCTATGGTCCCTGATATTCTGATATGCTAATAGCATAAAATAAATAAATAAATAAATGAACAAACGTTAGGTGCATTCTGATAACTACACAGGTTGGGCTGGGACAATCTTCAGCAGCCTACCTGCTTATTGCTTACGATCTTCAACAACATGAAGATAGCTAGATTCTCAAAGAAACACGGAAAAAAAAAAAAAAAAAAAAACCCTACGTACAGCCCCTACTCCAGGGTCCATGCTCTGCACATATTCTGATTTATCAGGTCATTGGCCATTGAATTAGGAGCTATAAACAGATTACACTGCATGAGTGTATGACTGGTCCACTTTTGTTTTGAGTTCAGACAGTGGGTACGTAGTCATTCAGTGTATGGAAGAAATACAATATATGTGTGTATAATTTGGTTTAGACATCCAAAAAATAATAAGAATCAGCAGTAGAAAAAAAAAAAAAAAAACAATTGTCATATATATATATATATATATATATAGAGAGAGAGAGAGAGAGAGAGAGAATACACGGATATATATATATATATATATAATGAAAGAAAGGAGAAGAAAACGACAGAGAGAGGGGTAAAGAGGCCTTGTTGGGTTCCGATAGCCGAGCCTCGAATCCATCGAATCTAGATTGGTTTGTAGAACGAGAATTCCAAAGGCAGGCTGGCCCAAGTAGCTAGCGACATCAGCAGCTGAAAAGGGGTGAAGATTACTGGTTTCTCCCACTTTCTGCTGTCGCAACCCATCGTCTCTCATTGACTTAATTGCCCAGTACATGGCGGTGAGGAGTCCTCTCCTCTTCTCTTCTCTAGCTTTCCTTCCTGTGTTTTCTTCTAGCTGTGAATCTTTTCTCTTCTGCTCCTAGAGATGATATGTCGGGTCTGTTTTGTCTTTGGATTGAATTGCTGAAAACTTAAGTGTTACATGGTACATGGGGATTAGCAGGTGAGTGTCGGATCGTCGGGGGAGTCATGGGAATATTGGGTAGGCTCATCGGTGGGATGCAGTCATTAAAATCCAACCCGCCAGTAATTACTCGTTTAGTATTTTTTACTTTTTTAAGTACCCGGGATGGGACCCGAGGCCTTGGATGAGGGAAGTAAAAGCTGGCCCCGCTTACCACTGGGTATGAGGCTGTTCCTACCTACCGCGGAGCCGTACCTTGAGTGTGATGATCTTCATGCCAGCAAATGTCCATATCCAAGGTAGCCCAGGTACAAACAACCTAGTATGATAGAAGCATTCAGGATTACTTGAGGACTGAGTTTCTCTTTTACCCTATATTGAGGGAGTCTTTTTATAAGTGAAAATAAATGTTGCCTTCTTAAGCTTCCATGAATATACAGGGTGCTTTTGAGAAAATTAATCCTATTTATATCATATAACTGTGTGTGTATTATAATAAGGGGGATTCGGCGAGAGGTCCCTCAAAGTATGACTTTGTTGCAAACAATCCACAAAAAAAAATCATGCAGTCAAAAGTCCTCTAACAGATTCTCATACCTGATATGTCTAATTTACCCTTTCTTTAAATCATATCCCATAATTAATGGGACAGCCCTTAATAATAGTCAACTATCATTCAATGGGCCACGATTAATGGAATCATGAAATTTTCAAATAAATTCTAAAAACACACAAATAAATTTCAAAATAACTCAAATAAATTTAAAAAATGCAATAATTTCAAAAATCGCAATAAATTATAAAAATAGGCAATAAAATTAAAAAAAATGAAAATAAATTTAAAAAGATCAAAATAAATTTCAGAAACTATAAATAAATTTCAAAAGACTGAAATAAATCTCAAAAGATCCAAAGAAAATTCAGAAAATGCAAATAAATTTCAAAAGACGCAAATGAATTTCAAAGGACGCAAATAAAATCCAAAATACGTAAATAAAATTAAAAAATGCAAATAAATTAAAAAAAATAAAAATACATTTTCCAAAACTAGGATAAACCAATTTTCCAAATTTCAGAATAAAATTTCAAAAACTCAAGTATTTTTGTCAAAACTCCGTTAAAATTATTTCAAAAAGTACAAATAAATTTTAAAAGACACAAATAAAATTCAAAAACACAAATAGATATAAGAAAATACAAATAAATTTGCCAAAAAATAAAGAAATATTCATTCAAAAACTCAGTTAAAATTTTCAAAATGGGGATAAATTTGTAAGAAAGTCGGCTATATTTTTAAAAAAATCAAATAAATTTTCCAAAAACTAAGATGGATTTGTTTAGAACTAAGATAAATTTGTTCCAAAAATCAAATAAATAATAAAAAAACTCAGATAGATTTGTTCAGAACTCAGATAAATTTGACAGAAACTCAGATAAATTTGATAAAAACTCAGATAAATTTGATAAAAACTCAGATAAATTTTACAGAAACTCAGATAAATTTGATAAAAACTCAGATAAATTTGACAGAACTCCACTTTTGCCAATCTCTCGATCAACGACAGCATCTGGGCCACAAAGAGACCTGAAGAGAGGAGGAATTTTGATAGTAGAGTTGGTGGGAATCTCACAAAGCAAAAGGGATCGGATTTTAATGGATTTAATGATGGGTGGAAGAACAGCAGCAGCGTGAGTCAACCACAAAAATATGTTAATGGGGTCTTTACCAAAGAGACTTTCAGAAAGAAGAAAAACACCAACACCAATAAAGACGACAGCATCGATAGCAAAAGCGGTGGCAATAAGAACAACAAAGACAATAACAATAGCAGTGTAGATAAGAGATTCAAGACGCTTCCGCCTTCTTACCTAGAAATGAAACTGTTGGGGGTTATATCTTTGTATGTAACAATGATACCATGCAAGAGAAGAAGAAGAAGACAGAATGTAAGAGCAGATAAGTCAGAACTCCATCTGCTCTGAGTCATATAACCCCAGAACTCCACTTTGTCACGCCCTCTAAGATCTCCTCCGGTCTTCTTCTTCCTCAGTCACGGCAGCGGAGTTGCTTCTTCTTCTTCGATCGATGGCAGCAAGCAGCGAAGTTGCTTCCTCTTCTTCTTCACCATTTCTCTGCAACACGAGGATCTTCTTTCTCTTGACGAGAGAACCGTGGCCCTCCAACAGATCTATCGATCTTCACCTCTCTTCTTCTTCTCCGATCAATCCTCTGATATGAGTCTCCTGTTCCTGCAACAAGATTCACGTGCAGAAGTCTAGATACAAGAAGAAGAAGAGGGAGAATGGAAGATTTAAAATTTAAAATTTTGAAATTTTATGCCTAATCAGTTAAAAGGGCAAATCAGTCATTAAAATGTATGAGGTGGCGTGTCCAGTGACCTCTCTCCATGAAGTGACGTGTCTAGGGACCTCTCATCCAAATATGTCCAAGCTGCATGGACTACATGCCTTAGGAGAAAAGTTGGTGGACTGGAGGCCTTACGAGTTCTATATAAGGGACCTTTCGCTAATTATCTCTTATAATAATAACTAATAAGTAGTGTGTATGGAAAATTTTCATAAACAGCCAGATCACCGCAGCATAGAAACGGTCTAGCTAACATATGGGCCCACATTTTCCCTCTTATATTCAGTCTAATCCCTTCTCACACTTTGCCCCTTGCAAATTATAATCAACTCAAATTTAGAACTCACCGTAGTTGTACAGCCTAGGGCTGTCAAATTATCACACGACCCGTTAACACAACACGAACCCACACGATATTAACGGGTTTGGATTAGCTCTTAATGGGTTCGGGTCGTTAATGGGTCAAACCCGTTAACACATTAAGTTAACGGGTCGGGTATGAATTAAATAAGTAACTCATTAACAACCCGCTTGACCCGTTAAAATTTTTTTTTACTCCCTAAATGCAAATAAATTAATTTATATTCATAAAAATGAAATTAAAATTTATTGTTTTATAGTGGGTTTTTAGGTGGGATCCACTTGAGATCCTCACTTACAGTTTCATGTGGCTTATATATTTTTCTTCTTCTATTTTTGTATAATTTTTTTTTTAATTTCAAAATGACTTAATTACTTAACAGGTTAACGGGTTGGGTCGAGTAACCCGTTAAATTAACGAGTCGTGTTCGGATTAGATTTTTTAACCCGTTAAGTTAACGGGTCGGTTACGGGTTGAGGTGATTTTAATCCGAATTCGTTAATTTGTAACCCGAATTCGTTAACACGACACGATTGACCACACTAGTACAGCCTAGGGGGTGGCAAAACCTGATCCAACCCGCATAACCAGGCCCAATACACTTTTGACCTGCATAACTTGACCCATAGCATACAAGTACTCACTCGCCATGTACCTGGATTCTCTTCTCACGTGTGTAAGCCCTTTTCCCGTGTGTACCTGGTAGTCTTACCACCACATTAGTTGGGCTACCCCAAAAAAACAAAAAGCCTCAACCCATAATATACACAGGGCACTCATGAGTTACCAGAACCTAACCTATAATAGAAAAGAGTTGGCTGAGGGGTCAACCCAACCTTCATAACTCGCCTAATTCATTTAAATGGGTTGGTTTAGGACTGAGCCACATAAAGAAATTCATTTAAGCAATTTGATCTAGTTAGAAAAGTCGCCGAATTGACTCTTGACTCTCTTGAATCATCTTTTTTTTTTTATGCAAGACCGAGTAAAATATAAAGAAGACTTGGCCGAGTCACCTAATTTTAACTAGTTATATGCATGCATTCTGAACCATTTGATTGGTAGATCTGATTTTAAAAAATTAATGTATATATTTAAGTAATAATGCACGAGGTTTGAAGTTGAAATTTAAAAAATGATAACAAAAATGTAATTTGAAATGTATATTTGACCTCTTACAGTCATTCAATGGAATAATAAATTATGTAATATGCAACACTTTTACTTTGATTCCTTAATATAGTATTTTTTTTTTTTTTGTATATATAAATTTATTAATTTGGGTTGATTATCATGAATGCATGTAAATAAATGTATATTTATATTTTATAATATTTATTTTATTTTTAAATATGGGAGATGCTCCTATAAGAGCATCTTTCACTTTGCCATCACATCAATATCCAATGCCAACAACTTAAATGTGAGGGCCCCCACCCAATCGCTCATAGTAAAGTAAGAGATATCTCTAATAGGATCATCTTCCTTTAAATATTATTAAAAGTATTTTAAAAAAATATGACTCTCTTGAGTCTCTGCGTTGACTCTATCCAAGTCTCTTGTTTTTTTTTTTTTTTTTCTTTTTGCATTGGACGACTCGAGTCCGAGTCATGAGTTTTCCAGCCTTGAATACGATGATTCGGTATTTTGATACTTAGAATAATTTATCTTATATGAAATGAGTCGAGCTTGTGGTGGACATTTTTGGCCTATAATGTAATTCAAATATAACCTTAATACATGAAATAGACTACGTTTGGGCTATACTTCTATAGGCTGAGTCAAAGTTACAAGGGTTGGCCCATGTTGAATGCAAGTTATGTGGGTTGTGTCGGGTTGGCCTACGATGGGTGTAAGTTTAAGTTACTTGACAATTTTAAAGCCCTCAAAATAGCACCACTCTTGATCAATGGTTCTCATCTTGCACGCAAGCTCCCCCATAACCCCCACTGATACTTTATTTAAAAAAAAAATAATTGTGTGATATATATATGGGAGATGCTCATATAAAAGATATCTCTCACCTTACTATGAGAGATAGGTGGGGGCTCTCACATTTAAATTACACACTTTATCTCTTATAACAAGGTGAGAGATACTCTCACATGAGCACATATATATATTTATATATTTATATATAGAATCGGTCCCGTGAGGACGGTCCTCATGGTCTTATACGGTAAGCACCACCGAGTGGGGGCCCACCTTAGGACTCCACTGATCATGGGACAAAGGGAGATCGAAAGACCCAAGTAGAGCCAACCTAGATATTAAATTTGAAGACAATCTCATACCTCTAACCCCTTCATCGGCGGTTTACAAGTTCAATGGCTTTATATGTTACGATGTATTATTGTATTGTATATATTACACTGCGCTACATGCAGAGGCGGACCTAGCTTTGTGGGACCTGGGGTGGTCACTCCAGGTCCAAAATTAAATTAAATAGAATTTTTATTTTTTTTATTTTTGTAGAATCATGAAATTTGAATGGAGCCTTGGAGAAGGGGTGGATTTAAGTTAAAGCGATCTAGGCAGTTGCCCCAGGTCGGAATTGAAATTCCTATAGAGTTGAAAGGGCCTTGGAGTATGCCCCACGTGTCTAAACTTGTCGCTCTACACATGTTTAAAGATAGTCATACATATGTAAAGCTTTATTGGTCAAAGGAAAAAAAAAAAAAAAAAAAACCAGTGTGGCAACACACCGCTCCCTCTTCTTCAACCTCTCATTTCCGAAATCCCTTAGCACCGATTGTCGTTCATGCTCCTCATCGCCAGTCCCTATGTATAGTATAGACTATTGCATCTTCATCTGCCAAACATATATAGTATAATCCTTCATAATCACTTTTTACCTTAATCTCCAAACCCTAATTCAAAACCCTGAATTCCCAAATCCTAAGCCCTAAACCATCAAATCTGAGCGTATTAAGAAATCCAAAGGTGACCAAATTCATTCCCGTTATTATCGCTTCTTACCCCCACTATGACTCAAAGATAGAATTTCACTCTCATTATCTAAAGGTTGGAGGCTTGAGAAATTGAAAATGGAAAGGACGGGTGCCCTCGAGATGTTATGTTCTTGTATGATAGAATTTCACTCTCATTATCCAAAAGTTGTAGTCTTGAGAAAGTGAAAAGGGAAAGGACAGGTGTCCTCAAAATGTTCTTGTATATAGTTTTTTCTTACACACTCACTTACCTTAGCTTGCAGCGATTTCTATTAGGCATTGATTTTGACATATAGATTTAGTGAAACATGATGATGTGACTTTGAGTAAAGGTAAGAGTAATTTTTTATCCATCTAATGATTTTTGGTACTTCTTATAAACATCATAATTATTAACCTCTTCATTGCCTAATCTTCAATAATTATCATGCATCTAGTTGAGTTTCAGGAGTTGAACATTTTCTAAAGAAAAACTTGTAGGTGTTATTTGGTAATGTGAAAAAGTTTAGCGAAGTCTATAGCAATTTTTTTTTTTAAATATTAAGTTTAGCAAAATTTTAGCCCCACCCAAATGAAAATCCTGGATCCGCCACTGGCTACATGGGTATATTTTGGCCAGATCCATCACTTGCACTTTCCCGATTGGGTCCTTCCATGATAACTAGGCAAAAAGTATCCCTGCGTGGATCGGATCAATGTTTTTGTACTCTCAAGTGATCCAAGATTGGACGCAGATCAAATGCGTCAGATCCTGGCCCTAGCAATTGACCCAGCACTACTACAAAATTGACTTTTAGCGACCGCCAAAAGCCGTCGCTAAAAGTCCATTGGCGGTCGCTAATAGTCTGTAGCGACCGCTTTGCGACCGCGCAGACCCCATCGCGGAAAAGTCGTCGTTAAAAGTATTAGCGACCGCCAGGTGGCGGTCGCTAAAGCCACTTTTTGAGAACCGCCAGTGGCGGTCGCACGCTTTCTCATGCGCAAATACTTGATTTTCTAGTAGTGCAGTCTCGACCCAACATGACTTTGGGTGTTTTTTTTTTTTTTTTTTTCCTTCACTAAATGGAATGGAGAACACAAATTATGGCAGTTGTCGTCCTTACTCCTTATTGATGAACACTGCAGAGTTCTCATGTTCCGAAGTTTGGTAATTGGGAAAGAGAAAATGTTCCTTACACCACATACTTCGAGAATGCACGCAGAGATAGAGGAGCCAAGATCATAAACCCAAATGATCCTGAGCAGAATACAGATGCATTCATCACAGTAGGTAGGACATCATCGGCACGTGAGAGCGAGACGAGGCAAAAACTACAACACACGGAGATTTCTTGCGGAGTGGTTGGTGCCCCTCCTAAACTACCTATTGGTTCCAAGAGTGAGTATATGCTAGAGCAGCAGCATAGGAAGAAACATCTAGACATGGGAAGAGCAGGAGCATCATTCAATGACGATCTGGAAGCTTCCACACACCAGGCTTATTCTCATCACCAAAGGATTGTCGTCGACAACGATTCCCAAGGAAGTAGAAGAAACCATCATAAAAGCAGAAGCAGTAGCTCCTCACACTCTGGCAGCGACAAAACCAGCTCTGATTATTCGCTTCTAAAATCTCACCACCATCTCCATGTTCATGAGGGTGGCAATAGCTCTTCCGGACTGGCCATATTCATGAAATCTGGAAATGCTCGACGAGATGAAGTTGTAAGTAAATTCATTTCTGCCCGTCCTTTTCTTCTGTCCATTTGCTTGGGCCTGGATGATGGATTTCATTATTCAAGATGGAACTCACAAAAACCTGAATCTCTTAACCCCCAGCATTTTTCGACATAAAAAAAATTGGGGATCTTCACGTATTAGTCCTTCTTAAATTCGATTCTCCCAATTTCATGATTGAAATTCAAATAATTTTCTTACCTGTCAATATTTCTTTTATATCTTTTTTGCGTCATATCACAGGAATTTCGATGATATCATGGGGTTTACCAGTTTGTGTATCATACATTTTTTGCAACCAGCAAGCTAACTTATTTTTTTATAGACACGAAAAATGAGTTTTTGTGGAAATAAATATACATCTCACCACCACTTCTAACTTCTATCATTATGGAAAAAAATTCCTAAGATGAAGCATAAAAGTCATGACATCATGGCACAATCACATGATATCATAGGATTCATTAGTTTATATAATATAAAATATTATTTTCCATGATACCATAGGATTTGAGGCAAAAAAGTGTTTTAAAAAACTAGAATATTGACCAGAGTCAAGTGACATTATCTGAGTTTCGGTAATGAAGTTAAAAAATCAAATTTAAGGAGGGCTAACATGTCAAAACCCCAAAAAACTGCAAATACATGGGTCTTGGATTGAATACCTTATGCTTGGATGATGATACCCTATATTCCATTGCTAACTGTGTGGATGATGATACCCTATATTCCATTGCTAACTGTGTGGATGATGAGCAAAATGGATGGAGATGTTGAGCACCTTATCATGACTTGGTGAAGAAATAGAAAACTCCCTGTGGGATACTGCCTTAATGCCTCGAGAATATATTATCTTACGTGAAAAAAAAAAAAAAAAAAAAGAAACGCAGAAGAAGACGAAACATAACCGTGTCTAATGTGAATTTCCAATCCTACCGCCGCCACCGTTAGATCAAGTAGTCGAAGTACATGAAAAAAAAATAATAATAAAGCCTGCAAAAGTAGCTAGTAATTTGAGTCAATTACTAGCATTCCTTATGGACCAAGTTCTAGAATATTTTCACCAATTCCCTTTCGTGCTAGTGATGTCATTTGATTTTGTAAAATGTTGTGGTGGTGGCAGCCTCAAAGAGTTGCATCGGTACCCAAATTTGGTGCTTGGGACGAAACAGATCCAAGATCAGGTGAAGGGTTTACAGCCATTTTTAACAAAGTAAAAGAAGAGAAGCAAATTGGAGCAGCAAAGTTCCAGACAGTGCCTGTTGGACAAACCGTTGGTCGGACAGGACATGGAGGTCGTGACAGTGCTGGCTTTAAATCAAAGGTGTGCATGTGGATATGCTTACATTCATTTAATAGATGCATTAGTCTAAGGGGTTGGACGAGCGGTCAAGACCACGGTTACTCCCTCTTCTGGAGCTAGAGGTCTTGATGTGAACTCCCACTTCCTCCCTCTTCAGGAACCCGAAAATTGAGTCCACTTGTGCTACCACCTAGGGGCCATAGGGGTTTTGCCCGGCTTATCTTTAGGCCTGGAGGGAGTAGTCCAACCCAAAGGATTGGGAACCCTCCGTTAGCGCAAAATATATTTATATATATATATATATTAATAGATGCATTTCTAAAGCTAGATGTTTATTAAATAGAAATTGATACAAGCGATAAATTAAGAAGATCTAACTTAATTTGATACGTACCTAACCAGACAGGTTTAATTCAAAGATCCAGAACACGTCTTGGATTATAGTTCTTTTCTTTACAATTCTATAAATATATCAATTCATACTCTTGACATGTATTTAGTGGAGTTGAAAATAAAAAGAACTCAAGTTTTTAGATAAAAAAAACATCTAAATCCAATCAAAATGAATTGCAATGCGACATTAAATTCCACCTAGTACACGGCCTGATTTTCTGTTTTCATTTTTTTGGTGTCCCAATCGAGGAGGTAGGGACCCAAGAGAAAGCTCACATGCACATGGGAAGACTGTCCACTTAAGTAAAAAATGTGCTCACACACGCGGGAAGAAAGTGTTAATCCGAGTACATACAGTAATAGTTCAGTATTAGGAAACAGTTCTTCACAACGGTGAAGTAAAACAATGGAACAGAATTCTAAAAATAAATTGAAATATACTTACTGTTTGAAGGCAGAAAAACAGTACTCTGTATAAAACTCAGGACATTGCAAAAGAACGTTAATCAAGGCTAGTGTTAAAACACTATGTCCTTAAGACAAATTTCGCCCCCGCAATGGTGCTAACGAGCTCCAGCAGCGTTTGTCTCCCAGGATACAATGATCGGTCTCACAACAGTTGCAGCACTACAAACTTTGTGACTGGCGAACCAACAGTGCAACAAGACTCTCTCTGGACTCAGATAACTCGAATAATGCAATGCAGCAGCAGTGGATTGGATGATCAAAAACGCATGGACTAGATGCTCATTTATAGCTTGTATCAAGCCTTTTCATGGGGGTTGGATCTGTTCAGAACAGAAATTGTTCAGATGAACAGATGCACCTCTTCTTTGGACACACCCTTTCAACTGCAAAAAGACACACCACTAAGGAAAGGACACATCCGATTTGAATAAGGAAAATTTTATAAAATAAAATTTCTCCAAAAAAAATGAAGCCCAAGCTCGGCGCGCGTGTGGTGGTGACCCCTCCTTGGTCTAGGTCCTCCCTCCTCCACAAAAGTGGGATGACCCTTGTAGCTCATCTTATACTACCAAGGTAAGTATATTTATATCCAAGGAATGTTTTGCTTACAAGCAGTGTGGGAAGCAAGTTCACCACTTCCTTTTGTTTCCATATTTAACATGTTCAAGTAGTGGTGTTTAGGAGGCAATTTTTCATTCACTCATTAATGGATTAGAGCAATTCAATATATGTCTCTAAGCTACTCATGGAGTAGATTATATACCCATGTATTCCCACCTAAAATGATAAATGGGTCTCACTTAGTTTTTGGCTCAAAGTTTACAAAAATTAGTGGTTCTCTAGGCTATTTTCCAATAGAAAGCCCGCACAAATGGAAAGGGTGCTCACACACATGGAAAAATATGGCATACCCAGGATTCAAACCTTGAACTTCCAAGTGAGAATTGTCGCTCGTTACCATGCTTGTAAGGAGCGGTTCTCTAGTGCTCAATCTGACTTATGAGTCTTGTCATTGAATTTTAAGGATCATTGTAAAAGGTGCCAGAAAAATCTGGTGGATAGGATAAATTCCTATAATCCTATCTATGGATTTGGCTTATGTTCTCTTAATTTCTCCAAATTTGGGATCTGCAGATATGTTGTTTGTTCTCAAGGGGCGACAAATGACTGAAATGTTGGAGGCATGCATGAAAGTTGGGAGATGGATCTTGCTGATCACATGCTTGCCAAGACTGTCTCCTGAGCTGAGAGGAAAACAAGTATACAGTAGTATTATACATATGCCTGCGTCGAGTTCTCCCCCAGTGTGGATGGCTAGGATCATGAAAAATAAAAACGTATTTGTTGCTTGGTATAATTATACATATTTTACCATTCATTGTCTAGAGCCATGTATGAAAACGATTGTTCAATTTATTGGCATTTCGAAGCATCCAAGTACGATTCAATTTTGTTGTCCATATCATGAATGCGTGGGATGAACTAGAGCCTCATCCTGTAATGGCCGATGCAAAGAGACCCATATGTGTGTATTTAAAGAGGATTGATCTAATGCAGATAACACATGAATAAACAATTTACAATACTGGCCCAGGCAAGCCTCACTGTTTCTCATATAATTAAGCCATCCACGTTATAAACTCCCTTTCAAAATGTAGTACTTACTAGTCCAAATTTCATTTCAATTTAAATAATATTATTGATAAATTCATCAATATATGAAAAATGTGACTTGAGTATTTATTTAAGTCTCTACCTTCATACAAGGATTGATTTAAAGAACCGTACTTGGCTGAGTTCATATTTTTTGGAGAGAGAATGTGGATCGAATGGGGTCGATCAAGTAAAGTGGTTCACGCCTTGAGCCCGAGATTTAATTAATGTGGGTAAATTCCGAGGCACGACCACACGTGTTCCCATAAATTTCGTAATTAACCGATACCAAAATGAAACCCACAAAGGATATACTTACTTTACGTTAGTGAGATGAATGAATCATATCTGTCATTAACACAAATAATGTGGAAGCTTATATAACAATGATATCATATATGGAAAAGTCCCTAAATGCTACTCAATGACACACTAAAATACTTATTAACATATTTACAAAGTTCTTTACACAAAAGTAAAGTATTTAGTCTTTACAACAATGTCATCCCTATGAATATTTAAAATTACAATGCATGACCACATATTTCTAAAGTTCCAAAAATGTAACGACTACTGTCGCACTTTGCTGCCAGGATCAAATGATATCCTAGCCATTCCATTCTACTAATCATCCAGGAGGAGCCGATGCGGTCTCCTCTACTAGCGTTGCGGTCTCTGCAAGACCAGCATTGACATTTGGGCTTGCAATAATATTAATAACACTTATGAATACGACAATTCAGTGAAGAATAAACATCTCTATTATAACTCATGCTATGTTTAATTGAATTTAAAGACAGGATAATTGAAGAACTCAAATATCGAATGCTGGGCATATTGTACATTGAAATCAATTTATGTTGTAAGAATCATAAATCAGAATAATACTCTAGTTCGCAACTACATTAGAATCGCATTTCATATCTTCCAATGGAAGCATTCATTATGGTGGGATCTGACCAGTGTCCGGGCCAAGGAAAACTGGACATGAAACTCCGAATCACCCCAATATAACATCTACTGCAGTAGGAATTGTACAATTAACATATTTCAACTCCAACGAGCCTTGGAGTTAGACCTCTCATTCTTTTGTTCTTTGTAATCTCTCTTTGGAAATGCAAACTCTTAACCTTCCAAAAAAAAAAAACTCCAACGAGCCTTAACACGTCAAACTAAGTAATGCCAGACTCAAGGAGTCAATTTAAGTCATATACTTTAATCAAATCAGTTCTCTACCTTTTTGGATATCAACTCAATTCCATATATTCCTATCAAATCAATTGAAGGAAAGTAAAGATTAATGCAAATGATAATATAAAACTTGAGGTCAACAATAATATCTCAATATGAAATGCAAATCAATTTAAAGAGTCAAGAGAAATTACTAGCCACTACAACTCTAATTATCCTTCGTCCCTAACCATCCATTCGGTGTAATATTCGGTGTATGAAGTGTACATTAGAGTCCCCTAAATTAACACCTATTGTTATGTCTGTGCAACATCTTCATAAGCACATTGTACTATCAGTTCCTTGTCAAAAGAGTCCTGAAGACACTTGTCTCTGAATCCATTTCAAGGGAGATCAAAGCAAAAGACTTCTCATCCTTTTGGAAGACTTGGATTCGTCAAAGATGACATCAAGTTATGACAACCAAATTCAAGTAATTGGACCTAAAACCACTCCTTTAATAGCCCTAAAAACCCCTTTTTTCAATAGGTTTTAAAACTAAAAATTAGAATTTTAAAACTATAAAAACTGCCCAGAATTCAGCCAGCGTTCGGTTAGCTGAAGGCTGTAAGGCCAGCTATTTGGTCAGCTCGAATTTCTATAGATTTTTGCAGGTTTACATTCGGCCAGCTACTCAGCGACTTGTTCGGCCAGCCGAACAGTGCCCAAATTTGCAGAATAATTCTAAAACTTAGACATACAAAGACTCATATAAAATTTCTAGCACCCATTATCAATTAAGCTGATTATACTTGCCTCAATTAAGAATCAAACACAAAAAACCGCTTTCTTTAAGATCAATTAGAGATGAAATTACACCCTTTTGAACCCTAATCACTAACCTATCACATGAAACAACAAATAATGGAAAATCAATGAGTTGCTTGTAACAGATAAGAGTCTAAATCACCTAATGGAGCTTGAAATTTCTGAAACTACAATTGACCACTTACTTGTAACTTCTAGAAAGGAAGAATTGAGGCTTCCCTCATACCCTAACACCAAAGAAGCAAAGAAAGATGATGGAGGAGGTGAAGCAACACAACTCTACAAGAAATGGAGAAGAAATGAAAGGAAAAACCAGTGTTTGGTTTGTTGCTGGAGCTAAACATCGATTGAACTAAACTTGGTTTCTTTTAAGAACAAATATTCTGTATTTTGCATATAAACCCTATGACATAACCTTATTTACTTTTTGAGTCAAATGAAGACTCAGTTGATCTATACAAGATCAAATGCAATGAAGTCTATTACAAAAATCGATTTACTCTTCGAGATACATATGATGGTATCAAAAATTACCGTATTCGGCAAAATACTCTAAAATTGAAATTTACAAAAGAGTCCTTATTCTATCCTATTGAACCCAAAACCAACTCGAATGACTCGCTCTTAATTCAAACTGGGTCCATTAGACTCAATTCAACCGATTGAGACTAGTTTATCTTAATTTGATCATTAAAATACCATTAACTAAATTACATATGATTAATTAGTATTAATCTCAATTAACTCGGGACGGGATGTAACATAAAGTCACAGTCTTCTTGGGTCAGACTAATTCGACTCTTGGAAACTCCCCTCTGGGTGTCGATGTAGAATATTGATAATTTCTCATATTGATTTTACTATAAAGAAAAAAAGGGCACATACCCAGCTAGGGAAGTAAACAGGTGGGTTCCGGTCCCTGTTTATGGTGGACCCGGAACTGTTAATGAGAGGTGGAACCGGACCTCGAACCAAAAACAAAATATGGGACGGGTCCAGGTCCGGGTTCGAGTCTAACTCTAGGAAGAGAATGATATAAAAAGGAAAAAAAACTAGTTTTTTGGAGAGATTATCGAAAATTGAGGTAATATGTCGGGTCCTGGATCTTTGGGTCCGAACCAAGGTGGACCCGAACCCGTTTAGGTTGAGGAGTCCAAAAAAAAGGACCGGGACCTATTTACTTATTGGGGCCTAAATAAGGACTCAAACCTAATTTTTTAACGGGTCGGAACCTTTGGTAATCGGAGACCAGCCCGAGCCACGATAAAATAAAATAAAATGAGTAAAGTTTTAAATGAATTCTACAATCGTATTTAGAAATTTTTACGAAAATTATGCTTTAGGTGTGATTGGACGGAAAACTAAGAAAAAACACAAAAATTATAGACAGAGGATGTCGTATATTTTTTTGGATGAAATTACCCTTATTCACCTAACTGGCGATATTTTCACCCATTTCCTTCAATAGTGGTTGGACCATGAAGGTGACGGTGGCTGTTGTGCTATTGGGGGCGGTGGAGTGAAGAGAGAGAAAGGGAAAGAAAAAGTGAGGAAGGGAGGGCAATGGAGTTACAGCCTTTTTTTTTCATAAAAATCACTATGTTATAAAATTTTATGCAAATAATACCATTTAATTAGGGCATAGTGAGACACAATACACAGGCAAATATCATGAACACGAGCACGTTACTTCCTATTCGACATTCCAAACTCGTCAAACTTTTTAGATAAAAAAGGTATAAAAAAATCCAAACCACGTGCATTACTTCTAGAGCCCCAAAATTCTACCATCTCTCTAATGGGGAACATTCATGTGCATCTATCCCTCACCATAGGGTGAGGGACACTTCCATAAATGGGGATTTTCAAGTAAAAAAGTGAATTTCAAGTACATAGGGTGAGGTACACTTCCTTGTCTTCATGTGCAAAAAGGAAAAATGCCCCTCACCCTATGGTGAGGGATAGACGCACATGAATATTCCCCCTCTCTAATTGAGGGTGCACAATAAATTCACTTTATATTATCCAAAATAGGTTCAAGGAACTCATAAATTCAAACAAAGTCCACCCTCCAACCCCACAATAAAAAAACCTAAAATCCTAACTATAGATTTTTAGCTTTCATAAAATCGCATTTTTTGATCCATGCATTACCAAACACGTTTTTTTTTTATTATATTCTAGTCTCTTTTTAATGGCGCTATTTTTAATGGCTCTATTTTGGATGGGTCTATCAAAAAAAAAGTAGAGATACCAAAAAATGCCTTAGTTACCAGAATTTTTGGAATTCATGCAGCATGGTGAATGTCCGAGGATTTCAAATGTTGGAGTTTTGATGCTTTTTTTGTATTCTTAGATTTCATGTTTCATTCAATCTTGGAATTCTTGCCTGAGAGTTTCATGCATCTTGAGTTTGGTAAATCCCCTATTTTATAGCTATTAGAATTCCTAACTATAATTATACCTTTTATGCATTGCAATACATGGGACCCACCTTTTGTTATTATAAACATGGGATCCATCTTTAAGAATTACAACTTCGGCCCACCATTATAGATTACATACAACATGGGATACACATTTACGAATTAGCACATGGGGCCCCACCTTTCTAGAAATTACGTGGACCCACCTTTTGTGATTGTAAACATGGAGTCCACCTCTTGGAATCACAATGTGGCCCACCTTTAGAAACTACAATATGGGCTCCACTTTTGGGAATTAAGACATGGGATCTGATTGTGATTTCAATCAACACTAAATAACACCGCCAGTGCACGGGTGTCTACGAATAGCCAGCGACAAGTACGGGCCGAACCCACATAAAGCGAATCAAGAAGAGAATCTAATTAATATGATATCATAATTAACTAATAATGCAGAAAATTAATCAAAGCAATAAAATAATGAAATAACGATAATAATAAAGTTGATCAAGGCATTCAGAATCCATCAAGTAATCCAAAACGACTTTCTTAATGAAAATACATGTTTGATCAGTTTTCTACTTCAGATCTGGATCCGGGGAAGGCATCCAAATCCGGATTATATATAAGTTTAAAATTAGTTTTCTCAAAAGAGATTATTTTTTCTGTAAAATTTAGCAAATACCCAAGACCTCCTTCCCTTCAAAAAATTACTAAAGTTATTTAATAACTACCCATCAAACCTAAGTATAAACCATAAAAATGAACATATTTCGAAGAATGGATAGCAAAAGGCTCACTCTAGTATATATTAAGAAATACAATATGAAAGGTTCCTACTGGTATGAAGACAAGTCTACTAAAGTGATGTGAATTTAAGTCCAATCTTTTAATACTACAAGTGCACAGCTGTCCTTTTGAGACAATGGCAAGTACATGTCAAATCCCACATGGAGCACTACTGAAATATTTTTTATTAAAATCTAGATTTTTTTATAATTAAAATAAAAAAATAAATCAAGATTTGAATAAGAGATAAAGCTACTATGCAAGATGTACGGATAATAATAACAATAAACGTAGATCAGAGCAACAAAGAATCCATTAATTAATTTCAATTCTCAATCCATATACTTTAATTTAGTCTTTGTCTTGCAAATAACTCAGATCAGAAACAACTAAATGTTTCTAATCTGGAAGATATATATATTTTTAAATTCAATTCTTAAGCAGAAAAACCCAAGATCTCCATCACCTCATAAAAATATAAATTACTTTAAGCGTCAGTTAACAAATTAAGCATAAAATATCAAAGGTATAAAAACCTAAGTATATTTTATCAAAAGAAGATTAACTAATCAAAAAGAAATTTATTAAAGATATAAAGCGGAGGTTTGCCTGTAGCGCGAAGGCAGATCTATTATTAATTTAACAATGCATCATAAGGACAAAAGAATTAAATTAAAGACATAGGAACAAAAATAAAATTACTTCACTTCACTTTGTGCTCCGATCCAGAAAAATCTACTCCTCCATAGCAAAAGATATGATTTTCATTGAAAACTTCATGGCAATTACAATTTTCTCTCACACTCTTCTAATCTGGTTCTGGAACAAGGCTCCAGAATACCCAAAAATAACTCTTAAATTCTATTAATTAGGGAAAGAAGAGAAAGTGGAGAGAGAATAATTATGGACGTCCAAGGGAGGGAGTTACTCCCATATGCTACTTTTTGGTTCCTTTTATTTCTCCAGTTATCTATCAGATATATTGAATTTGGACACCTTCTCTGTAGATTTGATCTTTCTTCATTGATAAGGTATATCTTTTATCCTTTTTTGAATCTGAATGGAGTGGAAGCTTATTGAAACCTCTGGGTGGCTTGGCTAATCTTCAAATGTGGTCCCATAAGGGATGTATATCAATTGATTATCAACGGTGTGGTTTTAATTGCAATCCCGTCTAAAAATGAACATGAAAATCTCTGGCCCATAACTTTGTCAGTATAGCTTTGATTTGCACGTTCTTGGGTTTTACGGATATCTATTCTGAATAAGCTTTCCAACGGTAGGTAATTTTCATCGATCCGACGGTCGGATTAAAAGTTATGGCCATTTGAAGATGAGTTATCCTAATAAAAACGAGATTAACTTTTAAAATTTGTTATACAATAGATTCTAACTCTGCACAACTTTTATTTTTGAAAGGACATCAGATGTGAATGATTCAAACTCTTCTTCTTTTGTTCCAATCAGAATTTGTACTCTTTGAGTTATCCATTAATAATTTCAGATTTGTAACTACTGTGGACCCTGCCATGTGGGACATTTCATTTGTTTGAACAGTGGGTTCTATGAGAAGTCTTCTACTGTATTTAGGATTCTTCAACTGACATGATGAATGGAACCGTCATTTGATTGATTTGCATATGGCTTGTGTGTGGGGTCCACGTGGTAAATTCTTCAATTTACCTCTCTTCAATAATGTAGGGCCCAAGATGACAATGTGTGCATGAAAGTGGGTTCCGTGACAGAGGCCTGCAATTCTCATTTTCTACACATTCTAATTCAACACATCAACTACTGAAGAGCCCATATTGAGGAGGGACCCATCCGGACAGAGTTGTACTACAACTGGGACTCTTCAGAGAAAATTTGCAAAACATTCTAAGTTAATGCAGAAAATGTATGAAAGTATTAAAATTCAGGTTCCTAGGTGAAAATGCATGAAATGATGGAACTAGATGAATAATGATACAATTCACCAAATTAAACCCCTAATTCATCCTAAAATGATGCGTAAATTTTCAAATTCATGAACTCAACACCCCCCCCCCCAACCAACATTTTGTTGGTCCCTTAGAAAAAGTTGCGAGCAAAAAAGTTTGAAGTTCTTTAACCTAATCTAAGAAAAGAAAGTAAATATGAAAACAAAACCACTTTCGCTGGTATTCTCGGTTGCATTTAGCGTATGCAACAAGCCCTTAAACCCCTAGTGGACGAGTTGTGCCTCGTGAGGGTTTGCAGTGATTATAACCCTAAAATTCCTTCTTTCTGTTTTTACAAAATATGTTTAAAACCTATCAAAATCCAGGGAAACTTCTTCCAAGAGAAAATCTATAGACACTGACTATTCTCGGTTCTCGAGATTTTCAAAGACAAATCTTAAATTCGGTTCACCAATCCTATCTTTTGGTCAGAAATTCTCGAAATCATGCTAATTGATCGTGCGCGGCACGTGAAAAGTATGTATATGAAATAAGCATCAAATGATCCACCAATAATTTCCATGAAAAAAAAAATTTTAATTCTGGTCCGCCTAAACTAGTAAAGAAAAACAGTCTTCTTTTCAAGGTAATAACGACGGCTTTCACACTACTGTTTTTTCAAAGGCCACAAATTTTTTTCTTTTTTTTTTTTTCAAACACACACATGTGACTGTGCAATGCCTAGGTCCCTTAAACTTTCTAATTAACCCATGTAACGAGCATTAGGCCAATGACTCTCAAACCAGATGGCTTTAGGGCACTAGTATGTAAATACCCCTAAGGGCTTACTGGCTCGGGTTAAAAAGGCTAACCCAAACTAGTCACAAAACTTTTTATTCTTTTCAAGACTTCTAAACACTTTTTTTCTTTTTTTTTTTGTTTTATTTTTTTTTAGCGGTCTCCAACAATAGGCTGCCCTTTCCATGTATCCACCTGTCGAACCAGGAAGCTCTGTATACTAAGGGTCAATTTTTTTTTTTCAATTATCAAATAAAAACGGAAATCATAGCTTCACATTCAAAACCTCGGAAACGTATACAATCTGTGTAAAACTGAAATATCAAAATTCAACACTTTTTCAAAAACCCTTTCCATAAATAAAATAGTGAACCATTATTTTCTTTTGCACAAAATAAATATCTTCAGCCAATAAAAAAAAATATTCTCTTGAAAGTTTCCCTCTAACCTAAGAATAAAAAAAATTATTTTTTTTAGAAAAACCAAAGCAAAAAAGAAAATGTATAATGAAAATTGAACAAGTGATCACATGTCAAGTTCTAACTCACACCCCCAAACCTAAATTCAACATTGTCCTCAATGTTATGAATGCATGTGTAATGTGAAAATGAACAATAAGGAAAATTAGAACATCTTACCATGTGGGGGGATTGCAAAAGAATGTGATCAACCAGCTCAATTACTTTCGAAAATTGGGTTGCCTCCCAAACAGCGCTAAATTTAATGTCGTCAGCCCGACATGACCAAAATGATTATTCCTGGTAAATTGGGTCTTCCAGAAGGATATCCTCAATGTTTTTATCCTTCAATTCCAAAAACGGTTTCAATCGTTGACCATTCACTTTGAAAACATCATCATTCTTCAGATTTTCAATTTCCACAGCACCATGAAAATAAACAGTCTTGACAATGAATGGGCCAGTCCACCGGGTTCGTAACTTCCCTAGAAACAGGTGTAACCGGGAGTTATACAAATGGACTTTCATACCCAGTTCAAAGGATTTTCTTAAAATTGACTTATCATGGTTCAACTTCATTATTTCCTTGTAGATCTTGGCATTCTCATAGGCATCATTTCGAAGTTCTTCCAACTCATTGAGTTGCAATTTGCGTAGAGTACCCGCAATGGGTAAGTCAAAATTAAACTTCTTAATGGCCCAATAAGCTCTATGCTCCAATTCAACAGGCAAGTGGCATGCCTTCCCATAAACCAACCTATATGGAGACATCCCAATAAGTGTCTTGTAAGCGGTTCAATAGGCCCACAGTGCATCGATCAATCACAAAGACCAATCTTTTCAAGTGGGATTGACCGTCTTTTCCAGAATTTGTTTAATTTGCTTATTTGAAATTTTCGCTTGGCCACTTGTTTGTGGGTGATAAGGTGTAGCAACCTTATGGGTGACATAATATTTTTTCAACAAATGCTCAGAGGGACGGTTGCAAAAGTGAGTGCCTCTGTCACTAATGATCGCTCTAGGGGTACCAAAACGAGAAAAGATATGATCTTTCACGAACTTAATCATCACATGGTGGTCATTCGTCTTTGTCGGTATGGCTTCTACCCACTTGGAAACATAGTCTACCGCCAGTAAAATGTAAAGATTTCCAACGGAATTTGAAAATGGCCCCATGAAGTCAATTTCCCACACATCAAAAATTTCTACCACAAGTATGGGATTCAAGAGCATCATGTTCCTTCGATTGAGCTTGCCAAGCTATTGACACCTTTCACAGTTCAAACAGAAAGTGTGGCAATCTTTAAAGATAGTGGGCCAGTAAAATCTACACTACAAAACTTTCGCAACTGTCTTTTTCGAACTAAAGTGGCCCCCACAAGCATGATCATGGCAGAAAAAAAATGACCGAGTAATGGTCATGATCAGGAATGCATCTCCTGATGATCTGGTCAGGACAGTACTTAAAAAGATATGGGTCATCCCACAAAAATTACTTGACCTTAGCTAGAAATTTTGATCGATCCAGTTTTGACCAATGGGCGGGCATCTCCCTTGTAACAAGATAATTGATTATATCTACAAACCAGGGGATTGGAGAAATACTGAACAATTGTTCATTAGAAAAACTTTCATTCAGTGGGACCTCATCTGATGGCTCTAAGGTATCCTCGAAAGATGGTCTGCTACAACATTCTCACATCCTTTTTTATTTCTTATTTCCAAATCAAACTCTTGTAGCAAAAGGATCAACCTGATCAATCGGGTTTTTGCATCCTTTTTTAATAGAAGGTATCTAAGAGCTGCATGATTCGTGTAGATGATAACTTTAGACCCTATCAAGTAAGACCGAAATTTCTCTAAGACAAAAATCATAGCTAGTAATTCTTTTTCAGTGGTTGTTTAATTAAGTTGTGCATCATTGAGGGTCCTACTAGCATAGTAAATCACATGAGGTAGCTTCCCAACTCGTTGACCCAGAACAGGTCCAATAGCAGTATCGAATGCATCACACATTAGTTCAAATGGAATGGTCCAGTCAGGTGGCTGAATTATAGGAGCTGAAGGTAGTTCTATTTTCAGTCTTTTAAAAGCATTTAGACACTTTTCATCAAATTCCAAAGGGTCATCAAATTCCAAAGGGGCGTATTTTGTCAGCAATTGGCACAAAGGTTTAGCAATTTTACTAAAATCCTTAATGAATCTACGATAAAAAAACCAGCACGGCCCAGGAATGATCAAATTTGCTTAACTGATTTTGGTGGTGACAATTTGGAGATTAAATCAGTTTTTGCTTTGTCCACCTCAATTCCATTATTAGAAATGATGTGTCCCAAAACTATGCCCCTTTTTACCATAAAATGACATTTCTCCCAATTTAATACTATATTCTTTTCTTTGCATCTTTCAAGTACCAGGGACAAATGATGTAAGCACTCCTCAAAAGAATTGCCAAAGACCGAAAAATCATCTATGAAAACCTCAATGAATCTTTCCACCATGTCAGAAAATATGATCAACATGCACCTTTGAAAGGTGGCATGTGCATTGCATAGCCCAAAGGGCATGCGACTATAAGCGAAAGTGCCAAACGAACAGGTGAAGGTGGTCTTTTCCTGGTCCTCGGGTGCAATTGGAATTTAATTGTAACTGGAATAACCATCAAGAAAACAATAATATGCATGACCGGCTAGCCTTTCGAGTAACTGATCCATGAATGGGAGGGGAAAATGATCTTTCCGAGTAACTGAGCTTAACTTCCTATAATCAATACATACTCTCCATCCAGTCTGTATCCGAGTGGGTGCCAATTCATTGCCCTCATTTTGAACTACTGTTATTCCAAATTTCTTTGGTACTACTTGAACTTGGCTCACCCATGCACTATCAGATATGGGGTAAAGCACCCCTGCATCGAGTAGTTTTAAGACTTCCGACCTGAACACTTCCTTCATTACAGGGTTCAGTCGCCTTTGTGGTTCACGAAAAGGTTTTGCATTTTCTTCCAAATGGATTTTATGTTGGACTACAGATGGGCTAATTCCTTTGATGTCTGCAATGGACCACCATATAGCTTCCTTGTGTTCATCCAAAATTTTCCCGAGTTTTTCCTCTTGGATAGGATCCAAGTCTGAAACTATAATCACTGGAAGGGTTTCTAGTGGGCCTAAAAGTACATATTTCAAGGTATCCGGCAACAAAATGATTTAAAAACCTTTAAAAAAACAAGAAGAAGAGAGGTGTTAGAAGAGCACCGCGTGCGGGATACAGTACGTCAGGACTGGATTTTCAGAAATGACACTTTTTTCCTCTTTTGTCATTCCATTCCCTTGTTATTTCAAAAATTAAGGGACAAAAATAAGAAAAACATGATATTATCCATTAAAAAATAGAGGATTTTACAAAAAAAAAAAAAAAAAAAAACACTTTAGGTGACCAGTGAGCCCAAAAGATCATTTTAACCAACCTTGCACCAAATCAGTCATTTTACCTGAAAATGTATTTTTTTTGAGGATTTTACTGAAAAAAATTCTGAAATGTAGTTATATCTCTCGAAAGGTCATCGCAATTTGTGTAGCACTAATGAGGTCATTTCGCTAATTTTTTATACTTTTTTATGAGCGACGATAGCGTCACCATGGGCAACCCATAGGCGACACTAATATTGCTCGTCACACGTTCTTCTTCCCTACTTTTCTTTTCCTTTCTTTCTATTCTTCCTCCTCCTCCTTTTTTTTTTTTTTTTTTTTTTTTTTTTTTTTTTGCAACGTTGCATTACGATTACTGTAACTTTGACAAATTTCATTCCTTTCCTTTTGGCCAAAATCCCCCTTTCTATTCATAAGCCTTTTTCTCTTGCGAAAACCGTTGATTTTTAACATGCGAAAACTAGGGGTGCACGGCGGGCGGCTTGGGCGGTTATTGGGCGATTTAGGCGGTTTTGTTTTATAGCGGTTTGTAAAAAGTAGAAACTGTAACTACCTAAAGTATAGGCAGTTTGGGTGGGTTTTTTAGAGGTCGACTTGAGTGGTATGTTGAGCGGTTTGGTATTTGTACCTATCTCTCTCTTTTTTATTTTTAATAGAATGTAACTAAAGTTTCAAATTACTTAACATAAAGAATAAAAATTAAACATGATTTTTAATAAAAGTCAATAATCAGTAATAAACAAAATTTTCAACTAAGTATATCAATGTAACATTAAAGTCCAAAGGCATCACCAAAATTAAAAAATACAATCACTTATATAATTTAACGTCCAAAAGTCAAAAATCTAATAAAGAATCATCTAAATTCAAAAATTCAATGTCTAAATTTCAATAAATAAACCTCAAAATTTCAAAATTCAATGTTCAAATGCTAAAAGAAATTCAAAATCTAAACTTCAAGTTCGTAAAGATCGATATATAATTTGAAGCAATCATGCAACAAAAAAAAAAAAAAAAAAAAACATAGTTAGAATAATAATTGATAAAAGATAATAAACATCAATGTTTAGTTTAGTGATAAAATTGTAAAGTCGTCAAACTATCATACAATATAATCTAGACTTGTATTGGAATTGCATTAGGATCATGAGGAGTTGCACTTGTATTTTTTTTTTTTTTTTAATAATGAGCGGGCGTGGCGGTTTGAAACCGCCTACTCAAATGTCAAACCGTACGTAACCGCCCACTCATTAGTACGGATTGAAACCACCCCGCCCGCCTAAGGCGGTTTTGACGTAAATCCACTTATAGCGGGGTGGGGCTGGGCGGGGCGGGCGGGTTGGCAGGTTATGGTTATTTTTGTGCAGCCCTAGCGAAAACCATTGATTTTTAACATGCATCCATCATAGGATACATTGGATCACAAGTGGAGTTTACATACCATTGTGAGCTCATTTCGCATATAAAAGTTTGCCACTTTAATTTATTAAACATGGGTTGCGTGTCAATGGTCAGCGCACAGAGGTTGGCTTCCAACTATTAACAATGAATATGGGCATCCATTCAAAGTGGTTGCCAAAGAACAATATGTTGCATACATCAATGATACAAAATGATTTATTCAACTCATATGACTCATAGGATACATTGGATCACAGTCACAGTGAACATGGGCATCCATTGACTCATAGTACAATGTAAACTAAAACCACTACCGAGGAAAAACTACCCCTTTATTTTTTTCATCGCCGTTGCTACCATCTTAACATAGAACCCATCGAGCCTTTCATTCAATCTGTCGAAGAACCTGAACTAGGCAATCCTCCATGATTTGCTGAAGATTAAAACACACATGGAACCCAAAATCGAGCATTATGGGTGCATGCCGTAGTGGCGGGGGTGTAGGGTGAGTGTACGTGGGGAGGAATAGAAAGAGGAGGAGAATGAAGAGAAAGAAAGGAAAAGAAAAGAAAGGAAGAAGAAGGTGTGACGAGCAACACTAATGTCGCCCATGCGTCGCTCATGGTGACGCTCTCGTCGCTCATAAAAAAGTATTAAAAAAATATAAAAAATTGGCAAAAGGACATCATTAGTACTACACAAATTGTGAGGACCTTTCGGGATATATGACTATATTTAGAGATTTTTCAGTAAAATCCTCTATTTTTTTAGCACTTTCAACTGGTGTCCCTAGCGACCTTAGTTTAATGACACTAAGGGTCCCTAGAGACCCTGCAACGTACACAAATTAGAACAAAATAACTGTTGCGTGGGAACGATGACTCCAACTCTTCTTCCTTGTTCCTTCTTATGTTTTGCTCATTTCCTTTGGCCAAGTCTCTTCTTCTTCTATAGCTGCTGCTGCTGCCTCTTCATTTCTTCCTTCCCAAATTCCTCTCCTTCCTCCGTCTCCCCTTCTACCTACTCGTCAATCGAAAATGCCGCGACAACTCTGAAATCCCCCCTCCCCTCCTAACCTTCAACTCCATGGATTTCATGTCAACAACAACTACTACTACAAGGAGGATGAGGAGGAGGGCGAGGTGAAGCAGATGGGTTAGGGTCAGGGTCAGGGTCAAGGTCAGGAAAAGGAGAAGGATGAAGAAACACGCTTATTTTTTTTCTAATTTGTGTACACTGCAGGGTCTGTAAGGACCCTTAACGTCATAAAACTAAGGTCACTAGGGACGCTAGTTGAAATTGCTAAAAAATACAATTTCCGGCAAAATGACTAATCTCATGCAAAGTCGGTTAAAATGATCTTTTAGGCCTAATGATCACCTAAAGTGGTTTTTTTTTAAATCCTAAAAAAAAGGGATAATAGCAGATTACCTATCTGTACTTTGCTTGTGTTTTAGATTACCCCCCTGTAGTTTGGTATTTTGTGCTAAACCTACCTGAAGTTTAAATTAACATGCAAATAGAGACGGCCGTGACTAAAAAGATGGAATGACAAATTTACCCCTCCGTATATAACTCATGTCTTGCCCTCTCTTTCACTTTCAGAAGTTTCTCGATCCCCCAAAACCCAACCCAATCTATCTTTCAAAACCAAAACCAAAAGAAAAAAAAAACCCCAAAACCCCATCATCCCATAGATCTTCAACAATCCTTCCCATCATCCCATGGCAACATTATCATCACCATCTTTCCAATCCCTAAGCTATGATTCCCTCCCATTTCCCCATAGGACCACCCTCTCATCCCCTTTCCTCAAATTCCTGATCGTTCCTCATCCGATCTCGAGGGTTAAAAGCACAACATCTCACTTTAGTGTGCAGGCAGTGGTGAAGTTCAAGGGCATCGTGATGAGAGAGAAGTGTCTGGCCGAGATGATCGAGAAGAAGGTTCTGGAAGCTACGGAGGTTTGCCAAGGGAACTACGCCTTGGACGAGTGCAAGGTCGCCTGGGACGAGGTCAAGGAGGTCAGCCAAGCCAAAGCCGACCTCCAGAGGAAGATGGAGAAGGAGGACCCGCTTGAGTCCTTCTGCATTGAGAATCCCGAGGCCGATGAGTGCCGGATCTATGAGGATTGAGATCTCAGCCGTCTGTTCTTACTGTGTGGCTCATGAAAGTTGAGGAGAGATCTCAGCCGTTGATTAGTGTTGTGTTGTTGTTATCATCATGATATTATAATGATAGTGGGTGAGGACGAGGTAGATGAGCTGATCGTGGTCGAGGAGCTAGTCTTTCTGGTTCTTGGCTTTGGATTTCACCCATTTAAGGAGGGCTTTTGTTGCTTTTGCGACTGTTTCGGGGTTGGGTTTGGAGAGAGAAGGAGATGAAGAGAGAGGGTTCGTGGCCGCCTGTTTTTTAGAGCTTTGACCACGAGAAAACTGGGTATATGGCTAAAGAAGATGACTGACAGCTTCTCACAAATTAATGGCTAAAGAAGAAGACTGAGAGCTACTCACAAGCTCATGGCCAGAGACAAACAAACTCAATCTTTCTATCCTTTTTTTTATAGGCTAGGTTAGGGGCAAAAAAGTTTCGTTTTAAAGCCATTTGGAATAGTAAGTTGCTGCAAGTATGCCCTACAAGCCATTTATACATATACATTGTTAGTAGTTTGAAATACAAGCAAAATTCAAGTAGGTAATTTGCTATTATCCCAAAAATTTTATATATAGGGATTTTTACCAGAAAAGTGTGCTTACATATGTATTTGGCCATTTTAAACACAAATACATGTATTTTTCCATTTTGGTGTTCGTACAGTCCTTTTGGACTCTTTTACCCCTCCCTTTGCTGATGACTTCATTCGATTCCCCCATATTTTTCCATCTTTCTCACTCTCCCGTCCCGCCATAGACCTTTCTCCCTCTCGCTGCCCTCTCCCTCTCTGCATGTCTTCTCCGACTTCTTTTATCTCCTTCCCTCCCGCATCCTCTTCTTCCCCCTCTCCTCCCTTCTCACTTCCTCTCTCCCCTTGGCTCCTGCTCTCTCTTTCCCTCTTCCTTTCTGTCTTCACCCCAATCGGTGATTCCATTCGGATCATCTCACACCGGCAGCCAGCGATGCTCTCTCGGCGCCGTAGTTGATGGAGAAAATCTTGCAAATGAAAGAGGGTTTCTAGCCAAGAGAGGTGAGAACTTGCATAATCTCCATTTTTTGTTGTAGCATGTGCATGGGCACTCCCTGCACTCAATGCTCTGTTTGTTTGAATGTATTTCTAAGAATGGATCAATGGCCATTTGAAATCTAAAAACTGGAGCTTTTGTAATGCTTGGCTTCTCCATCCTGTAGTTGTTCTTTACTATTTGAATCTTGTTTGATTTACTTATTTGCATATGGGCCTCGATTTCATCATCTTGACAATTTTTGGCCTATATCAACTTACCATGTTCTATTCCTTTAATATGAATGTATTGGTTTTGCAATTCAGCCGTGCATTTCTATGCGATAGTAAAAAAAAAAAAAAAAATTAGATATATGGTAACCTTTTCTGCTAAAATACTTGATGACAATTTTGGATTGTGCTGCTGTTCACTATTTAAAAACACAAATTAATATAGGGTTGCGCTATTTGAAACCTAATTTTATACTTGTTATCTTTTTGGTTATGCTCTTTCTTGAAATGAGATTATGCATGAGAATGAGTATTTACGATTTGAGGGAATGATTAAGATAGAAGAGTAGTATGTATTGTTTTTTAGATGTTAAAACGTTAGTGAATTCTTACAATCTCTTTGAGATTGTGTGATTTCTTCATTACTTACTTGACACAGGCAACAACGACCGTAAGAAAATGCATTTAAATGGTTTATGGATTTTTGCCTTGTGGTTTACTCTATAAGCTCTCGTTGATAAAGTTAAGTTAGATTTAGATAATAAAACAAAATCCAATACTTGGAGATTTGTATATCCTTTTAAGTTTGGAGAGGAAGAATTCGAATGTGTAGATTTCTATCTTCAATTAATGACAAGGGGAAAGAAGCTAATAGTTTTATGGATCGATCGAGCTATAGAGATTAGATAGTTGAATCTACACTCTTTACGCCCTACCCCCCCCCCCCCCCGAATCATTAGTCTGTAAGCCCCCACCCCCCATCTTCTTCTATCCCTTATTGCCTCCTTCCCCAATCCAGTTATTTCCTTTTCCCCACTCGTTTCCTCATCGTCATCGAGGCTTCGCTCTTCTAGTAAATAATCACTTTGTTCATGTACAAGTAATCTTGATTGTCACTTACACAATGTCTAGCAATTTGACTTGTAGTACATTATCATGTGTATAAAAAGAATGAAATGATACTACTCATGTTTACATCTATTTTCCGGGTTTGGTAAGTGAATCACTAATGGCCATTTTTAAAATAGTTGATAATATGAGATTACAAGCCTTTGGACTAACTAATATGGCTACATAAAGACGTTTAGAGTGTAGTATCAAATGAAATTTAAATCACTCATATTTACAATGGTAGTGATCATATTCTCATATGAATGATGTTGAGATGACAATATGGGTGAAGTCCGTAAGTCTTTTCCATTGCTTATGCATGTCATTATACATTCATTATCATGTTGTTGTAGGATGCAAAAAATTTGACGAGAACCTAAAAATCACTGAAACGATATCGTTATCTTTCATTAGATTTGTTTTTCAATGTCTTAAATCTCCTTCCGTTTAAATTTTCGTTTTCTGTTTCCTTTCGAACTTTTCCTTCGGTCTTAATTTGCTCCTATTAGTTTCTCTTGGGAATTGGCGTCTTGGGTTTTTGCCATGCATAGTAATTGTTTGGGTGATTTTTTGTTCTTTTCTGTCATGGGTTTTCCTGAAATTTGAAGTACTCATTAGAAATGTAGTCGTTCCCTATTTTTTGATGTCGCATCTCCTTGTTATTAACATTTCAATTGTAGGCCGTCAATACGATGTATTGAAAAGACATCAGTGGTTAAGATGCTAAAACCTGAAACTAAATCGCGTGACCTCATGTCAATTTTGGCTTGAGTTCAACTATAGGCTCATTACGCAATTCCAAGCATCAAGATGCTTTGGTTAACCTCGGTGTAGCACATGTCCCATAATAGTACAGCTCAAAATGTACATGGAATGGCTCCCACTAATAATATTGATGAAAAATATTCAGCCATGAAACTTGACGTCCCACTAACATATTTCTTGTTTGATTTACTTTTTTGGATATGGGGCTCGATTTAACCATCTTAACAGTTTTTGGTAGTATCAACTTCTCATGCTCTGTTTCTTTAATATAACTGTATTGGGTTTGGAATGCATCCATGCCTTTCTATGCGATAGTAATTTTTTCCTAAGTTATAAAGTAACTTTTTTGCACCGCTGATTGATAGTAATTTGTTATTGCATTGCTTTCCATCAATTTTTCAACTGATAAATGTATTGTTGCTATTAGAAACCTACATCTATACTAGTCTATTGTTTTTTGTTAGGCTCTTTCTTGGAATGAGACTACATATGAGAATGAATATTTAAGATTTGAGGGAATGTTTAAGATAAATGAGTAACCACTAAAAAAAACTTTTGGGTTGTTAAATGCTAGTGAATTCCTATGGGGTTTCTTCGTTACTTACTTGACATATGCAGCAACAACCATAAGTAACTACATTGAGACGGGTTATGGAT
The DNA here is from genome assembly GCA_003546025.1 of Camphora micrantha. NCBI lineage: Eukaryota > Viridiplantae > Streptophyta > Magnoliopsida > Laurales > Lauraceae > Camphora > Camphora micrantha. The sequence continues at coordinate 39,455,059 of QPKB01000011.1, read as the reverse complement.
TTTAGCCTTGTGGTCTACTCTATAAGCTCTCGTCGACAAGGACAACTAAGATATAGATACTCGAACTAACTCCAATACTTAGAGATTTGTATATATTCTTTAAGTTTGGATATGAAGACTTTGACAGACGTAGATTTCTATCTTCAATGAATGGGAAGGGTTAAGAAGCCAATAATTTTATTGATCGAACAAGCTTTAGAGATTTGATTGCTGAATGAATAGTGTTTAAACCCACCCCCCCCCCCCTCCCCCACCCCAAATCATTTTCCCTCCCTTATTGCTTCGTCCCCTAATTCAGCTATTTCGTTTTGCCTACCTTCTATGTCATCATAATCAATGGCTTTTTTTAATCACAAAGTAATCACTTTGGTTATCTACATGTAATCTCGATGGTCATTTACACGGAATGGAGCAATTCCATTGCTAGTACATTATCACTTGTAGAACAACAGAGACAAATGAACTACTTTTGTTCCATCTACTTTTTGGTTTTGGTCAATGATTTACTATTGACACTTATTGCCTAGTTGATAATATGAGATTCCAAGGATTTGGTGTAATACATGAGCTACTAAAATACATCAATAGTGCAGGATCAAACGAGTTTTGGAACATACCTATAAATAATGATATATGATCCTGTTGTCCTATAAATGAAGTTGAAATTAACATCTATGTGAAGTTCGTAAGTCTTTCGCATTGTTTATGCAGCTCATTATACATTCATTATTGTTCTTCTGCATGGTGCAAAAAATTGGTGAAGAACTTATAAATTATTGAAACGATATTGTTATTATAAAATATAGAATAATCAAAACTTCCTTAAATCGTGCTTCCTTCTCATTTTTTTAGCATCTCAATATGAAGTCACCATGATTTTTCTTTTGGAAACCAAAATTGGTAAGTAAAGAAAAAATTTATGGTTACGATATCGTTATCAAAGAATAATTTCCTTCGCATTTCTTCAGAGGTAGAGAATATCTTACAATGGAAATTTGGTTGTTGGGGGGTCTGCTTTGTGGATCAGGGACTAATTATTATTTTTTATTTGATGAACTGACTTGTAGGGTACGCAAAAATGATATTTGATCATTTAGGCTTTGTGGATTAGAGACTGGTGATTTTTTATTTGATGAACTAATGAGTAGGGTGGAAAATTGACAGTATTTCAGAATTTAACATTAGTAATATGAGGACGGCTTAACGGTAAGGTTAAGAAAGCTATTGTATCGTTGGGTTATGGATACTGGGAATAGTAGCTCAGAATTTGATAAGAAAGATATCAGCACTAATCCTTATTAGAATTGCAATCGTTGGGTTATGGATTTCGTCCTTGTGGTTTGATATGTAAGCTCTCGTCCATAAGGTTAAGAAAGCTTTGGATACTCGATCAAAATCAAATGTAGAAGATTTGTATATCCTTTACCTTTGTAGAGGAATACTTTATATATGCATATCCACTCATCCATTGAACGGCAAGGGTAGCAAAAATGACGGTATTATGGATGGACCCCACCAGTAAGTGAGCTTTATAGATTTGATAGCTGAATCAATCGTATTTTTTTTCAGGTGACAGATCTTAATCTGTCCCCTGTAAATTTGGAAGGAGCCTCCGCTGTTCTCAGAAGCCTTTCCAACGGAAAAAATCCCCTACAAGAAACCTGATAAACGGAGGCCATCACAGTGAGGCCATCACAATGAGTGTATGAGAAGAGAATGAGTGTATGGATGCTCGAAACTAGCTTTTTCTTGCCAAGGGCAATCTTTGAATATGCCTCTGGTTATATTACAAGTAGGAAGATTCATAACTAGATATATTTCAAGTAGGAAGATTCATAATATAAGTTCTAAAATGATAAAGTGCATACGATTGTTGTTCTATACTGTAAAAATTTTGCTTCAAGGAGAATCAACTAACCCAAATCTAATAACTGAAAGTATGCAAAAACATCATCCAAACAATACAAGATTAATAATTACTATCATGAGTCAAGTGGATGATGAACAAAGAGTGAATGTGTACAAAAGACCGGTTAAGATTGTTTGACACTATAGTTCATTTTTTGGACAAACTTGCATCCACCTGTCTATGGATCGTGTTCCACCATGTTAGTTGTTGGAACCTTAAATGTTTTTTCAGAGAACTTTCAGATGTTTCTCGCGGTGGTTCCTCATTTTTTTGTGACTTGTAGATTTTATAGTTCGGATGCAGTGTCTGGGCTATTCCCAAGTCACGCAATGCTCAGCATTATGATCTTAAAAATGCACCCTTCTTTCATTTATTGCCTCTATAAAAGTCCAAAAAACTTGGTACTTGGTTCGTTGATGCACCATTTCATTAACAATGTTCGATTTTATTATTTTCTTGATTCATGTCTTTTTGGGCCTTTAACATCAGGTGCATTATATGTACATTATATGTATATGCTGAATTTACAAACAACTATGAAGATATACATTATATGTACATGCTGATTCATGTCTTGTTGGGCCTTCAACATCAGGTAGTCAAAATGGAATCAAGGTATACATTATATGTACATGCTGAATTTACCAACAGCTATGAAGGGAAGGAACTTTAAAAAACATGGCAATCTAAGGTTCGAATGCTGATTTGGAGGGTTTTGTGAGACCCCGACCCGAGAGGCCCAGATTAGTGTCTTTGAGCTGTGTTTAGCTCTAAGTGTGTCTCGTGGTTTTTGGTTTAATTTGGATTTAAAATAGCTTTGTTATAGCTTTGGGATATTTTGAGTGTCTTGGTTTTAGTGTGGGGCCCTTTGGGGGTACCCTTGTTTATGACTTGACGTGTACTTGGGATTTTATCTTGGTTTTCTTGATTTGTATTTTTCCCGATTTAGTCGTTTTGTTCTTGATTTGTATTTCATCCCGATTTACTTGTTTTGTTGATAGCTTCAACTTTCATGTTGATCCTGTTCCCGTCCCGAACCCCGAAACTTGACTTTTCTAGCTTTGAGGGCAAAACAGTCATTTCACACCAAATCTGTACCCAAAACTTGATATTCCCGAAACCCGTGAAACATAGACTTTTTAGAAACTAGATATTTCGACGATCATTTCTTCCTTCTTCGTCGATTTCATCCGAAGTCCCGAAAACCACCATTTTGGCCTTTCATGGTTCTTAAGTGGTGGGGCCCATTTCACATGTTATAAGAAAAACCCATGTCTCTTCTTCCTTCTCCATTTTTCCAGCCATTTGAGTCTAGGGTTCTTCCTTGCACCTTTCTTTTCTTCTCCTTCTTGCTTCTTCATCTCTAATCCTCACCAAATCTTGCACCATCATCTCAAAAGGTTACATCATCTTCTTCCCCACCTCAAGAGCTTTCTATTGATACTATTTGTGGTGAAACCTCCTCTCCAAAAGATCATCTTCTAGCTTGTCTTGTTCATGTGGAGCATCCATTGGTAAGATCTCTCCCTAATCTTCTAGATTCATGTTCTTATGATCCTTGAGAAGCCCCATTTTCATTCTTGAAAGCTCTCTCTTCTTATTTCTTGTTTTGACCCATTTTAGGGTTTTATTTGGGGATTTTTGCCTTGTAGCTTGGACCTTTTCTTGGAAGACTTGTTAGAGCTTAATATCATTGATTGAAGACTTGAGGCAAGTGAATGTTGGATGTTGTTAAGTTTCAAATGGTTTGGTAGCAATTATGGGTTTTTATGCTTTTATTGATTTCTTCTATTGATTTTCCATGGTTGCAATAAATGATCTTGATAGCCTCATTTAATGTCTTGGAAGCATGTAATTAAGTCATCTTGTTCATAGTTTTCCTTGGTTAATTATGTGTTGGAAGGAAAGGAAAAATGAGAGAAAGGAATCAGGTTCCCGGAGCTGCTGTACGCCCAGGTCCGATCGATCGGACATGCAGACCGATCGATCGGACTGTCTTTAACTGTAAGGGTTTTTGGGCCGATCGATCGGGCCCTGTGTGGGTATTTTGGCCGATCGATCGGACCCTGTGCAGATTGAGTTCAGTGGATTTGAGATTGTTATATTTTCTTTTTCTTTTCTTGGTTTTAGGTGGGACCTTGGCTACCCTCTTTGGACTCATTTGACCATGCGTGAGGACGTCTTGAGCCGATGCTCCTCACGGTTGGTTGGGTGACATCGATGTTCACTTCATTTCAATCTTGAACGGGACGGAATGACGCGATATCTCCTTTATATCTAAATACAAGACTTTTTCCTTGGTTATCGCGAATTCTATTCCTTTCGATGACTGAGTAGGCTGCTCGATGTCTCCGAATTAACATCATACTTAGGATGGACCATTTATAGTCTTGTTTTCCTTATCATAACATCTAGTTATAACCATAAGCTCATTTTAAGTTTTGAAAAAGCGTAAAAGTGCATAAGGAGCCCGGAATGTCTTCAAACTCAAGGAGTACCAATTCATATCTATGATCGACATACGGGACCCCTATTCACTCAAATAGATCTTAAAATCATTGTCTTTCCTGATTTAGCATAGTTCATAATATTTCTCTATTTCCAAGCCTTGCATTACATGAATGGTTTTCCCGAAAGTATTATTGTACACTTGAAACAGTTACTTGACCTGAAGTGCATTGCACCACATGATATGTCAGTGTGCCCTTGAGCACCCCCGTCTTGCTATTTGATTATGTATTCGTACTTGATTTGCTTGCATTGTCTCGATTGTATTTGACCTATGAGTCGGCACCACTAGGCTTGGATAACCCTGTTGGTCTGATCAACCGACTTGGAGATCCCCCTCTTGTCCCGCCAGCTGCAGTTTGGATCCCGCTACCCGGTCATTACCGTGGTCTTGTCCCGATGCCGCAGATTGCTACTGTGGTCCCCGATGCCCGGCTCGCTACCGTGGTCATGTATAGTATTGTATATGTATATGTATCTATATGAGATCCCCTGTTTCTCCTCACCTCGAGTGACTGAGATCAGGGCCTAGTTATTGCTCTATCGCTTTAGTGATAGAGGACTTAGCTTCTTGTGGTTGCCACCTTGTTATTCCCGATTCCTTGGTTACCTCATATGTCTTATCTTGTTTACTTGTTTTACAGCAAATGATTTATCGGTTTTATTAGAGTTCTTGTTTAAACAGATTTCTATGCTTTTCAAGGTATTTCATCTATTGTATATTGTGGTATCTTTTCATTCTCTTGCCAAACCGTCGTGTTTGACCCACTATGTTGGTACTCAGGTTCAGATTCCCGCCCCGAGCTGAGAGTTTGGTTGGCTGTGGAGCCACGAGTTGCAGGTTGTCTTGTCGGCTATGTCCTGTAGACATTGTGCTTGACATCGGAGTTACGTCACAAATGGGTAGTGGATATTAGTTGTATTGTCCGGCTTTTATTAGCCCTTCTTGGGATTGTAATTAATACACATTGATAATTGTAACTTGAATATGTATGGAAATGTAATATCCTGTTACCGTCAGCTCTGTAATTTATATGTGGGTGTATTCCAGTCTGATATGATTTATAAAATGATAGCTTTATGCTAAAGGGCCCCATGCGACGCGGAATCCGATGATGTCCACAGACTCCGGGTCGCATTGCCACGAAAGCTTCCGCAGAAATATTCAGAGAGTGATGTGATTGCGGATCCTCACACACGCGGATCTTGGGAGAAATAAAAATAAATTTAATCACCCCTCCCTCACGACCCCCGGTTTGGGGTCGCGACAGGTTTGAACCACCGCTGTTGCTGGAAAATGGGTCGAAAGTGCTCTTGATGGCTAGTTTGGACATTGGCAAAGAGGGTTTGAACCTTTGATTTCTCTGGAATAAGGCCCAGGAAGGGTAAAATTCGAAGGTTCGAACCCTTTATCCAAGGGTTCGAACCCTTGCGCACGTTGAAAATTGGCAAAGGAATGACAAATTACAAAAGTTCGAACCCTCAACTAAAAGGTTCGAACCTATGATCCCTCTGGAATTTTTATAATTATATGGAAAACAATATCGTTACGATCCGTTATAGCTTTCCTTTTATAACCTGCCGTCCGTCGAAGAGATGATCCTGGAAATCTATTGAGATACAAACTACGATGAGAAAAATGCTACCAGAAGTTCCAAGAAATGTACAACTTTAGCATATCATACCAACGAATTCGAAATACCTATTAGAAAGCATGTTATTCCCTGTTTTTTGATGTCACATTTCCATGTTATTGACATCCCAATTGTAGGCCCTTAATAAGTTGGAAGAACAAATACATCGGTGGTTAACATGCTAAAACCTGAAACTAAATTAGGTGGCTTTAGGTCATTTTTGGCTTGGGTTTAATTATAGGCTCATTACACTATTCTGAGCTTCAATTAAATTTAGTTAACCTTGTTCTAACACATGTCCCACAATAGGTAAACCCGAAGTGTACGTGAAGTGACACTGTTGGCTAATAAAATTCTCCAACTTTCTGCTTTCACAATGATGAAAATACTAACCATTTGTGAATCTAGCTAGGAACAGCCCCAACGGGACTTCTATTTAGACTGTTTGGGTGTGAAAGTTTAGGCTGTACAACCATTCTTCAATTTCATTTGTCTAGTACAAATCAAGTTGATTCCAACAACATTTGGGCCATATTTTAACCAATTCTCAGCCTTTGTTTGGGCTAATTTTGAGCTCATTTATACCCACTATTCAGACTGTTTTGGTGTGAAAGTTTAGGTTGTTGGGCTTCCTGTTCTTGAGCTAGTTGGATATAGAGTTTAACAACATGGTGGGCTCTTGTATTACACATATACAACTATTTAGCTCTTGAAACCTTCCACTTGTAAGAGCCCATTTGTGTTTGGAGGATTCTTTGTTTTGTGTCTAATTGGGAGGTTATGTCATCAAACCTTCTTAAATATGTAGAAACTTATTCTAGTTTGAAATTTTGATTGGTGTATTCAGAAGTCTCAGATTTACATAAGCAGATATCAAAAATGAAAAATATATGAAAAGTTGTTCTACTTCCATTTTGCAAAGAAGTAGTTGTTAATGCAATTACAAAACTAAAACACTCCAATTTCCTGTTTGCCACATCATGCTCTTTTAAACATGTTCAACTCATATGCTCTCTTTTAAATTTCAGGTATTGTTTCCAAAATACACGGATGTTGTTCACCTCGATCGAAGGTCATGCACATGCAGCAAATTGGATCTTCTTGGCATTCCTTGTTCACTTGGCATTTGCTCCAGTGATTGTTATTGAGCAACTTATATTGATGTTATCGAGCAACTTACTAGGAGGGAAACATATTTTGATTTATATTTTGGATGTATTCTAGATAACTAGAGGAGAACATAATTTGTATATTTTGATGTATCTTCAATAACTAGAGAATAACTTATTTTGCCTCATGGTCATGGAATATTTTGCTTTAATGCATAGGAGCTCCCTTTACAGCAGATTCTTTTTCAAGGCCTTAAAGTTTCTGATTAGTGCTTGGAGGTTTGAAAACTCGGGACGTGTGGTTTAAGGGTCCCAAATCAGATCAATAATATGACATCCAACCAACACAATCAACAATTACGATTTTAAAGCCTTTTTCATTCATTTTTGTTGTCCAGCAATGAGACTGACCCTAACTATAAATTGAGATACATAAACAATGAAAAAAGATCACAAATTTCACTTAGATTAGTGATTTTTGATTTTTTTTTTTAAACGATATCGTTAAGATCCTTTAGATTTTTCAACGAGATTGGCCCTGAGTATATAATAAGATACATAAGCAATGAAAAAGGCTAACGAATTTCACCCAAATTAGTGTTTTATAAATTTTTTGATAACGATATCGTTACGGTTCTTTAGACTTTTTTGTTTCTTTCCTCTCTAGCAACGACATTGGCCCTGACTACATATTGAGATACATAAACAATGAAAAAGACTACTGGAAGTTACCAAGAAAATTGAATTGCAAATATTCCAACAACGAAATCGTTACTGTCCTTTAGAGTTTTCAGTCTCAAATTTGTTATCCAGCAAGTTGATGGCCTCGATTTTAAAATGTGATATTTAAACAATGGGAAAGACTCATGGATGCTGCTCAGATTCATATGTCAGTATAGTCATGTAAAGCAAGAAAACAACAGGAAGGTTCGAACCTTTGGGTATCTGGAAACTGGCTCAGGAAGTGCAAGTCTGCAAGGTTCGAACCCTCCTCTTAAGGGTTCGAACCTTTGTGCTTTCTGGAATTTGGCCCAGAGATTCCACTCATCGAAGGTTCGAACCCTCCTCTTGATGGTTCGAACCTTTGGGCTGTCTGGAATTTGGCTCAGGAAGTGCAGGTCTACAAGGTTCGAACCCTCCTCTTGAAGGTTCGAACCTTTGTGCTGTTTGGAATTTGACCTAGAGATTCCACTCATCGAAGGTTCGAACCCTCCTCTTGATGGTTCGAACCTTTGGGCTGTCTGGAATTTGGCTCAGGAAGTGCAGGTCTGCAGGGTTTGAACCCTCCTCTTGAAGGTTCGAACCTTTCTGCTGTCTGGAATTTGGCCTAGAGATTCCACTCATTGAAGGTTCGAACCCTCCTCTTGATGGTTCGAACCTTTGGGCTGTCTGGAATTTGGTTAAGGAAGTGCAGGTCTGCAAGGTTCGAACCCTCCTCTTGAGGGTTCGAACCTTTGTGCTGTCTGGAATTTGGCCTAGAGATTCCACTTCTTGAAGGTTCGAACCCTCCTCTTGAGGGTTCGAACCTTTGGGCTGTCTGGAATTTGGCCCAGGAAGTGCAGGTCTGGAAGGTTCGAACCCTCCTCTTGAGGGTTCGAACCTTTGGGTATTCTGGAAACTGGCTCAGGAAGTGCAAATCTGCAAGGTTCGAACCCTCCTCTTGAGGGTTCGAACCTTTGTACTATCTAGAATTTGGCCCTGAGATTCCACTCCTCGAAGGTTCGAACCCTCCTCTTGAGGGTTCGAACCTTTGGGCTATGGAATTTGGCCCAGAAAGTTTTGGGCAGAACTGAAAGGCGGTTTTGCGACTAAGTCATTCACGGAAGGTGGGATGTTGTTCCTTGATGTAGAGTCAATCTGTAGGGCCCTAAAATGTTGGATGCCATCGTGGCTTAAACTATAAACAGTGTCCAATTTTAGGCAGCAAGTTATAAGTCCTTAATTCAGGCTCGAAAATGAATGCATTTATAAGGTCTGGAGATATTTCTGTTTTTCCAGGGGAGAGTAACCGTGGAAAAGTTCAGATCTAAACTAGAGCTTGCTTCACAATTTTCAAGCATCTGTGAAGATGGTGATTCTTCTACAGAGGACTTAAGTAAATTGTATGCTTTGGGCTGTCTGTATGCTTCATTTGCTGAAATATATGAGAGAACCATTTGACTTTTTAAGTAAACTGGTTAGCACACATAGGCATAGCCAATTTAATTTATGATTTACACGTACAAGCATCACTTAAGTATTCACATGCATTATTGGAAGCTCTCTTGACCGTTGGGGAGGGCATCTTAAGCGAGCTTTTTACCATACAGAAGTTAGTATGTCATTATTCTTCTCATACATTTTACGTCAAATAGTTATTTCTTTTCTCTTATTTATATGTCCTGTATTGCTCACATTTCGTACTTGCTTGCAGGTTGGAGAAATTACTTATATGCTTGCAAATATGTTTGCTTTACTTTATTCCAAAGGATTTGGTACTCCAGAGCTAAATTTAGGATTATTGACTGAATGTATCCAAAATTGTTGCGGAATCTCGCCAGTTGGATACAGTTCTACTTACAATTGGATGGATTCGTATGCATATTAGATGGATTCAAGCAAATAGTTGTCTCCGGAGTTCTAATTGCATCAATTCTCAGAAAAGTGCATACCACTGACATTATTGTAAAGTGATTGTTATAGTCAAGCAACGAGATTGAACCTAAATGTAGAATGAGATACACAAACAAGAAGCATAGGGATAACAATCATTCTCAAAATTGAGGATACATCCAAAATATAAATTAAAATATGTTCTCCCCTGGTAAGTATTTTCAACATTTCAAATCTAAACAACGATGTGGACAAGTTGAAGTTATATCTCATCCAAAAAATGAGAAAAATGATGATTCATCCTCTTGGAGGTGGATCTCTACATTTCAAATCAATTGACCTAATTTTTTGCCCAGTAGTGTGAATGAGACCTTCCAATTCAAACACCACCCATTGATTTCCATGCCAATTTGATGGGAGTCCATCTAAGAATGGTTTATTCGGAGGAATTGGATTCCATCACCCCACATTTTAGTGATTGTACATCTTAGTTTCCATAAATGAACCTATCCATCGAATTCGAGAGAGCATGCAAAACTCACTCCAAATCAACACCCACTGTAACACCTGGGATTTAGAGAACTATTACACTACCTGGACTCAAAATTGATGATTACAACATCGAAAAAGAGAACCCAATCAGAAAAAAAAAAAATTATTGAGCTGATTACAACACCAAGAATGATAACACAATCAAGAAAAAAATTCCATTGCATCCCCAATTATTGCTAGAAAGCCACACTACTGTTTTAAGCCACAACACAACATGAATTGCTTACAGTTTGTTACACAATTTTCATCCAGCTAGTCATAGTTTTACTGGAAAAAAGACCTCCAAATCTGAGATATGATTTCCATCATGGTTCCTCATCTGAGCAAGATACAAGTGAATGGTATTGCCATAAATTCGTGACTCCATATTTTTGCTAGTAAACCTTAATGCACATTGGCTTGACCATGTGAATAAGTTGGCAAAAACCTTGAACTGTAATCAATTTCTTCCATTGACAATAGGCAGGCAATCGTCAAGTTTAACCTGCATTTTTGAGGCCATGACTAACTACATAGAAACCATATTGCTTCAATGGTTGATATAATTGTGAATGCTTTAGTCATCATCCTCATCCTCTTGATTAGTTGGATGGTTGAACTTTTTAGCGTGATACATCTCAGCAACCTGAAAATGATTTAAAAGAACATTAGAGTTTGTTATACAGAACGATGATAAAAATTGTGCAGGCTGAATGAATGACCAGCAAATAGTAGATTTTGCTAAACCTGTGCGAACACCTGTGATTAGCATTTATATGAATCCAAGTAAGATATTGATACATTGAACATGTTAGAAAAAATGCAATTGACTTCAGAATTTGAAACTTTAACATGTAAAATAGTTGCACAAACATTTCAGCTGTCCTAATAGCAATGTAGAGAGTTACAAAAGAGATCTTGTAATTAAGGATGTAAAAGGAAATCTGATTCTAAAAAAATCCAACCTTATTACCAAAAGTGTCAATTCACAAAGCTGAATTGTAAAAATCTCACTAATCAATTAGGAAATTTCATGTGTTAGGATCTCTACCATTCAATGGTATAGAGGCCAACTTATCCAAACCATATCAAAGTGGTCCATTAGGTCCATGACATTCTTGAACACTTACGAAGAGCTCTACACTGGTTAGTTTCTAAAGCTACCATTCCACTAAAACAGACCTTCCAGAAACTTATTAAAATCAGTCAATAAATCAGCCAATAAGTACAAATCAGTCAATAAATGGTTGCAACCATTTAGATTCTCACATTAAAATTAGATTTACTGCAACTTCGATTCCATTAATCAGCTTCCCCTATAGACAATGTCATATCCACCCTGTCCAATCACATTTCCAATTTGGTTTCAACTCCTGCAGAAAATTATTCGCAGTTCAATGGAGTCCTCTTTAGCATAAATCATAGACAACATAAAGGATTTCCAATAATCTCATAGCTTCATTGCACAGTGAAGTTTGTCGTAAAAGAACATTAATGATATTCTGAGAGTTCTTGTTGTCAATCCTATCTAATTTATGTTGCGAGTACTTGCCATAATTTGGTAATGCACCCTTCTTCTTACCACTGCAGAGGTTGAATTCTTGACTAGTGTAACAAGTAGTTATCATCTCTATTTCACATGCAGTTTTATAAAAAAAAATTGCACAGTAAATTGCCCATCACCATCATATGTGAAAAGTAAAAGGTAGTAAGCCTTCAAGGAGTGATCTTCTACAAATTTATTCCAGCCATCCTATAGATATGTATCTTTACCCTTTTATTTAATTGAACATACCAAATGCGGCCATCAGGACCCTTTAGTTGGGCTCCTTGGGATGAATCAATTACATTGTGCTTCATGAAGGCTGGTGGTAATCGCTGCAATACATAGAAATAACAAAGCTGAACATAGAACCAAGTACAAGATAGAAAGGGTAGCAAAGGGCAGTGAGCTTAATCTCTGAAGAACAATGATAAATTAGAACTAGAAAACTGGAATCAGCGTGAACAGAGCATCACCAAGTGCTATTAATTTTCATCATATGACATATTATCCCTTCCTTTCGCTAGCAGCAAAATAAAATGCTAAAAGTAAAATTACCCAAAGGGAGTTTGAAAATAAAAATAGAAAATAAAGTTTCTTGAGGACATTGCCACATTCACTTAAAAAGAAAGTTTGGAAAACTTTCAATTCTTTAACCAGACTTGTAAAATTTTTTTTTTTTTTTTTATGTAAGTGGCTACACACATCTAATAGAAGTTTTAAACTTGCATCAATAAAAAATAATAGGTGACAAACAAATCAACAAATAGCCTCTGGGAAAATTTTCCAAATTATAAATTAAACGAGAACAAACACTTCTGTCCTTTTTCCAAAAACAAACCTCCTTGTGTCCCTACACATTACTTCCATAATATAAGAACCTTAAGATGATGCTAATTTATGCAATTTTTTCTCTTGAGAAGTCCATCTCAGGATACTGCAAAAACAAAATTGGTATATCAGATATTCTGCAGCATATAGGTTCACGAGACAAACAAAACATAAAAACATACACAAAAAATTGGATTTCTTAAAAAACGACTCCATATCCAATCCAAGCACCAAAACGCCAATAATTAGGGAAGTTACCTCAGCCATAAACTTTTTAAGCATCTCTTGCTTTTGTATCTCATCACTGGTTGGAAGACCCATGGACTTTTGCCGCTAGTCATACTGCAAGCCCATCATGGGTGTTCGATTACACATAACACATGCAGCACATAAAGTTAAACCCGACTAATTATCATGACACGGCACAAATACGGTAGAATGCTGATAATAAATCTAGGCAAGCCTATCCACAATCCATAATAAATCGAAGTTTCCCCAAAATCTATCAAAGTATCAGCCAAAATCATACACGAATCTTGATGGGTTTTTCCGTTCAATGATTATAGAAATCAATTCGAGCAAGAATAAGTAAAAACCAACGTAATTGAGGATGGGAATCCATTGAAAAGAAAGGGGCTAATGAAGAAGAAATTCTACCTTTCTCTTTAAAATGTGAGGTGGTTTGAAAATTTCAATCATTCCAACTGAACCCACATCTTCTGGGTAAGAAAGCTTCACTTCAAAACCCAAAGACATGGCCTTTTCTTCTGCAAAATCCTCCAACGACTTCTCTTCTCTTCTTCCAAGAGGGAGAGGGAGCGAGCAGGGAACACATGCAGAGGGAGAGGGAGAGAGCAGGGAGAAAGAGAGAAAAAAAGAGGGAGAGGAAAAATGGGGAAGAAAGAAGAATCGTTTGGCCCTGCTATTGATTTAGAGGTGGGTTTTGTGACGATGTCGTTCGGCAACTTCAGGAGTAAAGTGGTCCAAAACTCGTGTACGAACACCAAATATGGTATTTTGGTGTATTTCTAACTAAATCAGGCTAATACATGTTTAGCAACACTTTTTTGGTAAAATTCCCATATATATATATATATATATATGTGTGAGGATGGCTCCCCTAAGCTCAAGCTTAGGGGACCATAAGCTCAAGTGTGCAAAATCCTCGTGTGGCCTTAAGTGGCTTTCAGCCCAAAAAATTTCGGACGTCCCGCCCAGCCCAAAAAAATTTCGAGCCCGCCCAAGTGTTTCATTTCATTTTTTCCCCTTTCAACGAGAGATGCCCTAATCGATCCAATCGATCCAGAGCACTCCTCTTCCTTCATCTCTCCCTCTGTCCATAGCCGAGCCAAGATGGTGCGATCCCCTCCCAGCCCCATCTCTCCCTTTCACAGAGAGATGGAGGTCTCCATCTCGCCACAACCAAGCTCCTTCGTATCTCAGACGATAGTCACTGCCAAGAGAGAAGCCCCTGCCGCTCGCCTTCGTCTCCACAGTGATCTGCGCCAGGCTAGACGGCCGTCGAGGAACACACTGTGATCCCCTCGCAGCCCCATCTCTCCCTCCGGCAGAGATTCCTTCCTCTTCCTTCGTCTCTCCCTCTCTCCACAGCGATCGATCGCACAATCCAGCGATCTGTGCCACTGCCCGATATTTGCTCGTCACATGTCCTCTCCACAGCCAGCGATCTACGCCAGCGCATCCAGGCAATGTCCGCCCAAACAGTCCATTGATCAGCCTAGCCTAGTTGTCATTTTCTTTCAGAGTGTTCTCGTCACTAGTGTTCTCGTCATTTTCGACCCACTTTTGAGCAGTGGCAACAAACCACTATGGGGATTGGGTGGATGACCTGTTTGTCTATGTTGTGGATGGTGTGGGGGATGCAATCAGAATTAATGTGGAATGTGGAGTTAATGTTGTGGATGAACTTGTTATTAGTTGAAATGTTGAGTGAATGTAAACCGAGTGTAAAGTTGACATTAGTTGAAATGGACGACTGAGAATAGTCCCTCCATCTGCATTCTGTCCCCTTGTTTGCCTTTGTGCCTTTCTGGTGGCAAAATATTTCAGTGTTCTATGTATGGTGTACCCAAATTAAGTGGTGCTAGGATTCTTTCCCCGATGCCCTGTGTTGAGCAGGTTGTGGCTGGAAATGCATGTACAGGTTGAAAGTCATGACCAATGTAATTTTCAGATTTGTTATAATTTAAATGTACATGTTAAATGCCATAGGTTGTTTGAAATGAAATGGATTGATTGGTCAGGTTGCTTGGTCAGGTTGCTGTTTAGAACACTATTAGGTTGCCTGTTTAGAATAGAACACAGAGGTTATTTGCCTACAAGTTGTTTGGAAAGGTATTGTGGCACATTGTTCAGGTTGTTTGGAACACGACTTCACATTCAGACATTCCATATAATTTTCAGATTTGTTATAATTTAAATGTACATGTTAAATGCCAAAGGTTGTTTGGAATGAAATGGATTGATTGGTCAGGATGCTGTTTGGAACACTATTAGATTGCCTGTTTAGAATAGAACACTGAGGTTATTTGCCTACCCGTTGTTTGGAAAGGTATTGTGGCACATTGTTCAGGTTGTTTGGAACATGACTTCACATTCAGACATTCCATATACATTCTTAGCTTGAGAAACATGAAGGGCACAGATGACAGAACAAGTGCTAAAATGGTATTTCTCAAGGCACCCAAATTATATGCTTTACACTTAAAAAATGAGTTCATTGAACATAATAACCTGAAGGGCACAGATGACAGAACAAGTGCTAAAATGGTATTTCTCAAGGCACCCAAATTATATGCTTTACACTTAAAAAATGAGTTCATTGAACATAATAACCTGAAGGAATTGAATCGTCACACTAGTCAGCTTGAATGAATTCAGCAGGTTCATTGAATCAACCACCTGTAGTTTCTCTTTTGATGGAGGCACCCAACTTATATGCTTTATGCATAAAAAATGAGTTCATTAAACATAATAATCTGAAGTAATTGAATCATTACACTAGTAAAGCTTGAATGAATTCAGTGGGTTCATTGAATCAACCACCTGTAGTTTCTCTTTTGATGGGTTCCACTCTAAAGATCAGTTCATTGTTTTACTCAGTAGAGTAATGGGTGGTGTCATGGTGATCATGAAACAACTAGATGTAATACTGCTACCAAGCAAATTCTCTTAAAAAAAAATGCCTAATTGTCATGAACTATAAATTAAAAAGGCAAGGATAATGATCTCCCAAACCAAACAAATGAAGAGGACAGACCATTTGTATTAAACAAAACCATTATCAACATCTTGTATCTACATTGTCTTTTTCCAGATGACTTTACCGTACTTAAATTCAGTTTCATCAGTCCATTATTGCTGAATTAGGAACATGTTGATGTTCATGCTGAATTAGGAACACTTGGGTGCCCAATACCAACAATGGCCATGCTAATGTTCAGTTTGTTATTTCCATTCCACTATTACTAAATCACACCTGAGACCTACCTGAAGCTCATCATGGCTGAACACTAATAACAAGTAAACATTCATTCCTCATTTCAAGATGCTAATTATTTTAAGACAGTTAATTGACAATACCCATTCCACAACATAGACAAACATGAAGCTCATCATGGCTGAACACTTATAAGAAGTAAACATCCATTCCTCATTTCAGATGATAACTATTTCAAGACAGTTGACTGGCAATACCCATTCCACAACATAGACAAACATTGCATTTCCACAACATTTCCTAATAATACACATTCCACACCAACACCTTCCACATCAGTTCAGCCACAAAGAAATACAACCCAATTCCACACCTTCATCATACAGTAAAGATAGATTTTTCTTTGCTTGGAAAGTGTATCATTTATTTAGTAGTAGTAGTCGGTACAGCTGTATGCAAAAGGAAGTTGACAAGGCTCTCAAAACAAGTGGAGCAAAATAAAGTTAGGCTCTCAAAACAGGTGGAGCAAAAGTAAGGCCAAGTGTAGCAAAAACAAGTGAACTCTGTCACAGAAAGACCCATATAAATCCCCTACACCTTCATTATACAACCAAGACAGTTATCCCCAAGATTCATTCCACAGCTTCAACATCACCACCTGCAACTTTACTTCTGATTGCACCCACAACACATACATTCATCCCCACACCATCCACAAAATAGACAAACTGGTCATCCGCCCAATCCACACAGAGGTTTGTTGCCAGTTGCCACTAAATGCAGAAAATGAGAACTGAGATTCTTTGATCCATATTAGCCCTGAAAACATTGTTAAAACTTATAAGAAGGTTAAATATGAAGCTGATACATAAGGTATTATTCAACCACTCTCTGTAAACCAATCTAAAGATCTATTTAATGCTTTTACTGCAGTCACTACCAACAATCTTGATTTGAATTTGGGGATTTCTCCCCCTTCTGTACTTGTTGGTGATGAAGTTAATTTTTTTCTGAATGTCTACCTTTAGTTTAGATTAAGCAAAGTGGGTCTCATTTATGGGAAAACATATATCACCTGCTGTCAAGATGCTAGTAAGGGCAGCATAAGATCATTATTTGCCAGTTGCCACATAGAGGTTTGTTGCCAATTGTCACTAAATGCAGAAAATGACGACTAAGATTCTTTGATCAATATTAGCCCTGGAAACATTGTTATAACTTATAAGAAAACATTGTCACAACTACTTATATCAGATATGAAAAATTTGGAAATTTTGGTGAATCTTGAGGATTTCTTACTATGATAAAAAGAAAGAAATGAACATTGCTGATATCAGTAACTCTATCCTTTTCACCATTGAGGCCCTACAAAGAATGATTGAGTAATTAGTGAAATTAATAAAACCAAACAACAAGAGAGAAACTAGTGAAACCAAACAACAAAAGAAATCAAAATCCAAGTCCTTCAGCCTTAAACTACCTGACCAATCAACGTTAACACATAATCACTGCATTTCAGCATCGGAGCTTTCTAAATTTGCACAGTTAGAGTCATTTGAGATACTTGGACCGTCAGCTAACCTGAAATTTCATGTTTTAAGTACCATATTCATATGAAAAATGGTGGAATAACAAAAAAGACATATTGGATTATTACCTATTCAACAACATAGGGCAGTTTCGCTTATCGTGCGATACACCACGCTTGTTGCAGCCACGACAAAGACGCCCTCTTGTTGCCTTTTCCTTCGATGATTTAAATCTCTTCGCGCGTCCTTTCGTCACAGTATGTGTTGGCTCATGATATTCGATCATATTATTATCCACAAGTCCCTTCTCGTTATGTTTGCTTGTCTCTGTTGTGCTATTTAGCTTCATCTGCTGCAATTTGATTTCCAAATCTGTATGACAATTAGCCGCAATATCGAATCCTTCTCTGGATTGACTAGCTATGTCAATAAGGCCCGCAAACATACAGGACAACTGACTATGTCTAGCCATGCAAGAGTTAACACTGGCAATTCCAATGTCCTCCACCCTATCAACAAATATTTCTTTTGTTACTCCTTTCGTCCATCGCTTCAAAATGAAACGCTCAGGCAAATAGAAAATAGAGTAATGCCTCATGATACACATTACATGACGACAAGGGATACCTTCAAACTCGAACTTTTTACATGAACAATATGCATGCATCTCCTCTTTTTTCCATAAAACCTGTCTATCAAAATCCTTTTCATCGGAAAAATTCTTCACAACAAAGATACATTCTACATCATCCTCATTTACGAGCTCTTCACCAAGAGACATGGTGGTGAATAACTCATCTTGAAACTTATAAAATATGTTTCTTGTGTAGATGTCGGCCATTTGCTTCTCCATTGGTGAACACGTCTTCAATCTAGGCCTCCCATTGCTATTCTCAAAATCCTCCTTTTTTTCAAGGTATCTTAAACGCTCAACTCCAGCGTCAAAACGCAAAATGAAATCAAGTAATGAATTCTTAAATTCTACATACTGCTTTACAAATGCATTCATGCTTTCACTCCTTTGAGTAGTTGACATGCCAGCAAAGAAATTATGCCTTAAATATGCCGGAACCCACATATTACGAATTCTATATATATCTGCCAACCAATTGTTATCCATAAGCTTATATCCTGTCATGATCTCAAACCAAGAACTCTCAAACTGAGAAGAAGTGTTAGAGTTATGAACACACTTTTTAATCTCATCAATTAAGCCCTCGTTGTGTATTAGGACCCCTCCTAAATTCGATGGCAATTTATCCAAAATGTGCCATAGGCAATACCGATGACATGTATTTGGCATGACATTCTTTATGGCCTTAGTCATTGCTAAATCTTGATCTGTTATAATTCCTCTTGGTGGACTAAATGCCATGGCTTCAAGCCATTTGTTAAACAACCACTCAAATGACTCAGTTTTTTCATTTGGTAAGAACCCACATCCAAATAAAGTTGTCTGACCATGATGGTTGCAACCTACAAATGCAGCAAAGATCAATTCATAACAATTTGTCTTATATGTTGTATCAAATGTTACAACATCACCAAAGATTTTGTATGCCGAACGGAACGCCCCGTTTGCCCAAAAAACATGTGTTATCTTTTTATCTGCATCTCGCTCAATGGTATATGTAAAACCACTACTCATTTCTTTTCGGTTTTCAAAGAGCTGAAATAACAACTGACCATCTAGCCCCCTTTTCTTTTCTTTTTCATCTCTACGGTGATTCTTAGCATCGATGTCTGTAAATCCAATTTTGTCAAGTCCCCCTGATTGCGATGCAAAGACTTGCATTTGTTGTTTGCTTCGAACATTTGGAGAATCATATGTATTTATGATCTGTCATTTTGATTGTGGCACTTCACGATGCGACCTCAACATAAATCTCTTACTAGGAGTAGTGGGGGCATGAGAATGTTGACAAACAAAATTGGATACAACATAACCACCTGATTTAACCATTTTCACCTGCATCTGAGCCTTACAATTGGATCTTGTTTCCATTCGACGTCTTTGAACTGTTTCTTTATCAATCCAATGTTTCTCATCAGTTTTACCCTGCTTTGAACAAACAAACCGCTTCCAAACTACCTTCCCATCTTCTTTACGAGTTGATTCTTTTCTAATGCTAAACCCAACAAGTTTTCCATAAGCATTGTAAAAATTAAATGCTTCATTTAAATCCCCAAAATGCATGCCCAGTCTTGGTGTCATGTTTTCATCTACAACCGGATAGTGCACGGATGGTGATTGTGACGATGAGGAGATCATATCCATTTGCAATCTGGACCACAAATAATTAAAATATGTGCAATGAATTTGCTTCTACAACCCTAATCAAAATATGTGCAAAGAATATTGGAAATAAGAAACCTTTTAAACAGATTACAAATGAAACCAGTTGGAAATGAAAACCCACATACAAATTTCAAAGCTAACACTTCTCCAAAACTCCCTGCCTTCACATCAACACATAAAGAAAAACAGGGCAAGTGGGTAGCAATGAAGTGTCAGTCCCTTAATGAAACATCTTCTTCCCCTTAATTTTTTGTGTTAATCTTCCTCTCCTCCTTATATAGAAATATAATGAAACATCTGTGATAGATCATTAGATGACATGCCAATAGCAAAAGAGGAGAATTTTTCGAATGGAATATGTAAAATAGATTTCAAATGAATGAACAAACAAATGGTTGCCTGGGCTGAAAAAAAAAAAAAAACGATTTCTAATAAAATGGGTGAGCCATTTCACAAGAGCATGTCGTTTCAAACGTGGGCCTTGATATCTACATCATACTATACCAAATCACTCTTTTTTGGAACGACCCTTGATTTTTATTTTTATTTTTTGTACATTAACTGCCCATGTGCATGTAATATGTTTGTCAAAATGAAAAAATGGGCTCTTGGTTGAGAAATGATGGCAGCTGTTATTTCAGTGACAAAGGAAGGTGTGAAGTTCACCAAGAGGGGAGACATTGGAACGGTAAATATTGTTTGTAGGCAGAATACCTCTGTAGACAAGGTTTCTTTCAAACTTTCTGTTTCTAATCTCTACATGTATGTTTTTCAAATGAAATGGGTGACATGGGAAAAAAAAAAAAAAAAAAAGGAAACGGATTTTACAGGGAAGAATGGCAACACAGATTTCATATCCCATATGTGAAATGAAATGAAATGGAAAAATATAGATTTGAAAGGAAATGGGTGAGATGAAATCAGATTTCAAAAAAAAAAAAAAAAGAAACAGATTTGAAAGGAAAAAGCTGAAATCAGATTTCAAAAAAAAAAAAAAAAAAAACACTTCAAATGAAATGGGTGAAATGGAAAAAACAAGAAAACAGATTTGAAAGGAACTGGGGAAGAATGACAACTCACTTACTGGGTTGGCAGTCGATCGCCGGAGAGATGGAGGATGTGTTCACCCGGACGTGGCTGGAGATTTTTCAAATTTCAACCGACAGAGATGGGGAAAATCGATTCTGGATAGGGCTGTCGACGAACTGGATGTGGCGAGAGGAAGAGATGCGAAAGATCTGGATGTGGAGAGAGATCTGCGAAAAAGATGTCCAGCGTCTTCCCTAAGCTCAACGTGCCCTGGCTGTGGAGAAGAAGAGCTTCGAAAGAGGAGGAGATGTGCAGCGTCCTCCTTGCGTTCAACGTGCCCTAGCCTTGGAGAGAGGGAGAGAGAGAGAGAGAGAGAGAGAGAGAGTTGCAAAGTCTGAAACTCTGAATGCATCGGTTGGGTTGGTATGGGATGAAAGAGGGAAAATGAAAATGAGGCGGGCTTCTGAAATTTTTAGGCTTCCATCCACTTAAGCCCCCACGTGCGACCCACATGCTTGAGCTTATGTTCCTCTAAGCTTGAGCTTAGGGGAGCTGCTCTCTCTCTCTCTCTCTCTCTCTCTATATATATATATATATATATATATATATATATATATAAAAGCCATCCACATCTTTTTATTTTCAAAATTTTCGGTCCAGCGACGGGGGTATTTCGGGAATGTCCAGAGGAGTCCCATGTCTGCACCCATGTCGGCTGTGCAGGGAGGAAAGAGAGATGTGCATATAGTAGCTCCCTTTTTCTTCCTATTATAAAGACGTTGCGGTCGATCTCTGCTTGATTCGCATCAGGAAGCGGGATGATAACTGCACTAGCCTTCAAAGCTGCTTGATTCAACATTGTTGGTGGAGGCACGCACCATCATCAACTTTTCTGCACAAAACCAGGTAGAGAGAGACTCATCTTCTTCGTTTGGAAAACCCTAATGTGAACGGTTTCTTTCTTCTTCTTCTTTTCCTTCTTTTACTAATTTTTTTTTCATTTTACACCCTCTGTGCTTTAGAAAATCATCCCCCGTCTAGTAGTGGTAACTGGTTGTTCGAACCCCGTCTGTCCATCGAGTTTTTCACTTCTTTACATCGGATTTCTCTTCTCCATCTCACAGCTCAAAAGAAGGAAAGAAGAAAAAAAAGGAGCACACACCCAGTTTGCATATTCCATATGAAACGCCCCTTCTAATTTTGGCCCTTTTCACATCCAACTGATTTTTGGTTTTTTTTTTTTTTTTTTTTCAACACCCAATAAAAGAAGAGTAAGTTAGGATTCTGTTTAGGTGTTTGATCTCCGTTTCAATCCGATCATATGTAATTGCATACTCTTTGCAATTTTTTTTTATTTTTTTTCCTATTACTCTCACAATAGATTTTAGGGCTTTTTTTAAAGCGGGGAGAGGAGATTTTTCCCTTTCCAATCTAACGAGTGAATCAGTTGGTCGTTGTTAAAGAAAACCTTGATCAGGAGAGATGTTTTTTTTTTTTTTTTTTTATTTCCTTGGGGATGGATGGAGTGCTATTTTTTCATGAACCAATTTTAATTTTTAATTTCTGGTGCCCTGGCCCATGGGCTATTCTCCAGATTAATTTATATTTCAGGTTGCACCTATTTCACGAGTTGCAATAGATCCTCCATTAAATAATATACTATGGACAATAGAGAGTTTTCTTGTTTCGTTTTTTGGGGTAAGGTAGTACATTAGAGACTTAGGTGATGTACCCTTAACTTGATTAATAAGAAAGATTTGTACTTTGGTTTGCATGAGTGACAGTTTCTCACAAATTAATGGCTGATGAAGAAGAGCGAGAGCTACTCACAAGCTCATGGCCAGATACAAACAAACTCAATCTTTTTATCCCTTTTTTATAGGCTAGGTTAAGGGCAAAAAAGTTTTGTTCTGAAGCCATTTGGAATAGTAAGTCCGTTAGTAGTTTGAAATACTGACAAAATTCAAGTAGGTAATTTACTATTATCCCAAAAAAAAAAAAAATATATATATATATATATATATAGGGGAAGTTTCAAGTGCATCTATCCCTCACCCTATGGTGAGGGATACTTTCCTTTTTGCATATGAAGACAAGGAAGTGTACATCACCCTATGTACTTGAAAAGTAACTTTTGTACTCGAAAATTCTCAATTATGAAAGTGTCCCCCACCCTATGATGAGAGATAGATGCACTTGAAACTTCCCCATATATATATATATATATATATATGAGGGCTACTATTTTCAGCTGCAGCCCTCATTATCCTCAGCTGCAGGCATGTGAGGAAAGCAGAGGGGGGCTGCAGCTGAGGAGAGCAGCCATATATATATATATATATATATATATATATATATAGCCATCCACATCCTTTTATTTTCAAAATTTTCGGTCCAGCGACGGAGGTATTTCTGCTCTCCTTTTTCTTCCTACTATAAAGACGTTGCGGTTGGATGATAACTGCACTAGCCTTCAAAGCTGCTTGATTCAACATTGTTGGTGGAGGCACGCACCATCATCAACTTTTCTGCACAAAACCAGGTAGAGAGAGACTCATCTTCTTCGTTTGGAAAACCCTAATGTGAACGGTTTCTTTCTTCTTCTTCTTTTCCTTCTTTTTCTATGTTTTTTTTTTTTTTTTTTCATTTTACACCCTCTGTGCTTTAGAAAATCATC
Source organism: Camphora micrantha (assembly GCA_003546025.1). Lineage (NCBI taxonomy): Eukaryota > Viridiplantae > Streptophyta > Magnoliopsida > Laurales > Lauraceae > Camphora > Camphora micrantha. Next base: position 39,431,408 of record QPKB01000011.1, on the reverse strand, counting down.
CCCCGTCTAATAGTGGTAACTGGCTGTTCGAACCCCGTCTGTCCATCGAGTTTTTCACTTCTTTACATCGGATTTCTCTTCTCCATCTCACAGCTCAGAAGAAGAAAAGAAGAAAAGAAAAAAGAGCACACACCCAGTTCGTTTTTTTTTCCAATACCCAATAGAAGAAGAGTAAGTTAGGATTCTGTTTAGGTGTTTGATCTCCGTTTCAATCCGATCATATGTAATTGCATACTCTTTGCATTTTTATTTATTTTTTTTCCTATTACTCTCACAATAGATTTTAGGGTTTTTTTTTAAAGCGGGGATAGGAGATTTTTCCCTTTCCAATCTAACGAGTGAATCAGTTGGTCGTTGTTAAAGAAAACCATGATCAGGAGAGATTTTTTTTTTTTAATTTCCTTGGGGATGGATGGAGTGCTTTTTTTTCATGTTCGGTTTTGTCTCATCTCTTTCTTATCTGAATTTTATAATCAAGCTCTGTAAAGACATATCAAGTGGAGCTTGTTTTTAAAGAAAAATGTTGTCATGGATATTATTAACCAGGTTAGTTAGAGTTAGACAGACCATTCGTTCTTTCCCGTCTTCATTCATTGCACACAAGTGGAGAAAGGATGCTTCCACAGCAGGCGAGAAAGGCCATTGTTGACAGCCCAAAGAAGGTGGCAAGCCTGATAGATCTGGCTAACCTGCCTTCCACGCTCAGAGAATTCCTCGGTCAATCTCAGATTTCCCGTTTGGGTTGTTTCATTAAGGTCTGGTCCTACATCAAGACCCACAATCTCCAGGTACTTTGTTCTCTTTCTAAATCTTCTTCCGCTTTACTTGCTCTGGATTCGATTTTGTATCTTTTTCCTCTGTTTTCCATCTTTTTGGAATTGAAATGGCAAGACATTCTACTTTTTTTTAGTGGAATAGAAAGTGCTTCCTTTTAATCGGATGTCTCAAATATGTATACTTAGGTTGGTTGGTTTTGTGTTTTGTATGTATATGTATCCAAATGATCATGTATAGGCAGTTATGTGTGAGGTTACTCATGACCTTAAATGTTATCTTGGAATAGTTGGTCGTTTCTGTCAAAAGGTGAATGTTGCTCCAATACTGTTTCAGTTGCATTGCTCTTTTAATCAAACAAGCTTTAGTGCCTCTTTGCTTCATGTGATTGAATTCCTAGGATTGTATTTCCATAAGTGGTCTAAAATGAAAAATCAAATGTGATTATCTAAAAATATCAAAAAACCTTGCCTTTAGTGGAAATTAATTCGGGGAAGATGGGAAATGAATACCTAGCCATCACCCTAGTATTTCAATTTCTAGGAAAGTCAAGGTCTCATCTACATCTCTACCTTATATCCTACACCCCTTACCTCTTTAGATATCCTTTGGTAGAACTAATTTGACCACGTATTCCTATGTATTAAAACGAACAAGTCTTTAGGAAAGGAAGGAAAAAAAATATATGTTTGAAAGTGGTCATGGTCAAGCTTTCAATTGTTCTAGGGTTAGTGTTAGTGCATCATATGTAATTGTAAAGAACAATGATCCAGTTTATAAAGGGAAAAGGGTAGGATAGATGGACACTAGAAAAATGTACTTTCACCACAAAAAAAAAGACATACATATTCATTGATCCCCCTAAATTGAAAGAATGTAACTACTTATAGACTAGGCTAGTAAACCAATCCATCAATAATCCCTTTACAGAGTTTGCCTTAATCTTGCCACTCCTACTTCTTAGCATATGCTTCTTTTATTGGGCTATTGACATGCCTTGAAGTGATCTTTATTAAGTCTCCATTTGGTTCAAGTTGACTTCACAGTAATATCGTGATTGTTCGTACTTTTTAAAAAATGGATTGTTGTGAAATGCTGGTGTTTGTTTAACTATTGAACTAACACCCTCTAGTTAAGAATTAAGATAAACCTGTAATCTCATGATATTTAGATCTTCATAGTAGAAGATTTCTCTATTGCAATGTGAACGATTGTGGCCAGAACTGCAGCTAAATTAGGTCTTTGCTAAATAAGGACTTGTGTGATAACTGTAACTAAAGACTTTAATGGTTAAGTAAGAAAACAACTGTAATTTTGACCTACATTAAAGACTTGAGTGTCAAGGAGAGCCCTCAACTGTCTGCATGTGCAGACTGTCTATGCTGCACGGTCAGGAGGGCCTGGGTCTCTGTTGCTATACAGCTACGCCTAGCCCGGACCAGACCATGGCCTGATGCACGTCCTCCACCAATATATCCTTTGCTAAATTATTTATCAATCTCTAAAATTTCTTTTTTATTAATCCTTCTCCAGGTGCATAAGCACGTATAAAATTTAGGATCTTTTCATTTTCATCTATAATACAATCTTACCCATAATAACCCTATCACTCTTTTCATCTAATTACTAAAATCATCTTCTTCAATTCTCTATCAATCAACATGTTTATAGTCTAGCCTATTTCTTAAATAGGAAAGCTTAACCGATCCTCTAAGATCTCTAGCCTTCTCAGTCTCACCCACTTAGTCTCTTGAAAGAAAATTGTCATCTGTTTTCCTTTTCTTAATACCAAACGAACATAATACTCTTTCCCGTTAAAGAACTGACATTCAAAGAGGTCATTGTTAACTTTTGGTCATACTTATTTTTCCACATGCCATTGAAGACATGGGAAGCATTGTCTATTTTCAAAGGAAAAATGGTTGCTTTGCAGCTTGATGCTTTCAAAGGGCACTGTACTGAACCCTCACTTTCCTGACACCGCAAACCACAACTAATTTCTGCCACACCATGTTGCATCTAAAGAGTGCTAAGTGTTTCAACATTGGGAAGCATTCTCAATGTAGAATTCATATTGAAGCACCGCTAGTTTGGTTTTTTTAAATAGCCAAGTGCGAATCTGACAATGACCCCCCTCTACCTGGCTTAGGGCTACAAAATGACAAAGCAGCGACACAGACCATGGTTATGAATGTGGATCCTGCCACAAGTTCTCAAAGAATGCTACAGTTTCTTTCCTTTGACCGCTGCCAATTGGCACCTAGGATTATGATGCAGATGGCTACAAATTGATGTCTGAACAAGGAAAGATAGTGGCTATACATTGGCGATCGAGTAAAAGATTGCTAACTTTTAAGGCATGCTTGTGTACGCACCGTTTCCGCTAAAAGTGCCACATCAACAAAGTTCATAGAAATGAATACCATGGAAAAGGATTTTGCGGAAGTATCTAAGTTCATGTTTGGTGCAGATTTTTTTCCTTGATGAATTGGTGCTAATGTTGTTTGTTGTTTGGTGCGGCTGCAGATTCCTTGATGAAAACCAAGTTTTCTTATATTAATAATAATAATAAATAAATTGTATATATAAAGAGAGGATGGGGTTTGATACAGAGATAGGAAATGGGAAATGACATGATTGGTGTTTTTTTTTTTTTTTTTTTTTTTTTTTTTTGGGGGGGGGGGGGGGGTTGGTGGGGGGGCGTGAGTTTTCTACAGAAATGGAAGTTTTATTTTTCCTAATTATTAGTTAGCAAGTTTCTATTGTTGCTTTAGGTTTTCTTAGGCCCTAAGTTTGCTTTTCTTATTCATACTGCATTGTAGAACTATTTTTCTCAGACTTTTGATTATCGAAATTGAATCGGGGTTTTATTTCAGTCTGGGGCTTCGACTAGATATTTAGCGACTTTTCTTATTTATACTGCCCTAGTGATTCATTTTTTTGGAAAGAAAGATTTAGCGATTCAAATTGATGTATTGAGTATTGAGCAGAGGTCCAAGGATTAGATGACCAAGGTCTTACCATCCAATTGTCCTTTTGTTTTGGCAATATAATATGTTCTTTCTTAGCTGAAAAAAGAACAGAACAGAATGATTATATTTGGATTTAAATGTGACTATTATAAAAGCTCTACTCATTAAGGCTAGACCTACTAACAAGCAAAACCAAGATCCACAGCCAAGCATATGAAACAACCAATTTTAGCATCCTACCCTAGCAAACCAAGATAATTATACATCTAGCGAACTGTGAACCACAAACTCCAACTTGTGATTCAAAGACCAAGATAACCCTGTTTGTACTGTTTGCTGATCTTAACCTCAAATACTACTTCATTTAAGTCATGAAACATATGAGATTTCCGTACATAATGTATCATTCTGCTGATAAAAGGAAAGTATAAATAAGTAAATAAACATAGGGGCACACTACACTGTGCCCATGCGTTTTTTAGGAGAAAACGCCCCTCCTAGTTGGGCCCACTGGAATGCATGATTATTATGGAAGTCCAATGGCCTACTTATATGCAAAATCTTGAGTCCATAAGATCATTCTAACCTTTTGATCTATGTCCCTAAAATTTAATGGTTTAGAGACATCATTTTATCATGATTTCAATCCAATGGTGAGGAAAAGTTAGATGAGTGTCAAACTTGGATTTCTGACTCCGAGGGGTTGTTGAAAAGGCTAAATTGACTCAACGTGAGCCTTGTTACAGCAAAAAAAAAAAAAAAGGGTGTGGGGGTGTGTGTGTGTGTGTGGGGGGGGGGGGGGGGGGGGGGGGGGCGCGGAAAAGGGCGCATTTTTTTAAAGTGGGGCATTTTTGAGAATTTCCCATAAACATATTGTTCTAGTCTAGTTTCTTCTTTTCTCATAGCTTAATTTTTCAAGACTTTATATTGCTATATGTTTGTGTCTCTGATTCTCTATTGTCACTGTGCATATTGCACTCTTGCACGTCAGTGAAATGTTCATGGATAGATGTTTCTTTCAACGTTGGGTGAGTCTGCTGTATGCTTTCATACTGTTACTGGTTTGATGGAAAATGTCGTTACTTTGCAGGATCCAAACAACAGAAACATGGTAATCTGTGATGATAAGTTAAAGAGTATTTTGTTGGGTAAGCCTCAGGTTGAGCTGGCTGAACTACCAATGCTAATTAAGCTGCATTTTCCCAAGGTATCTAAGTAAGCGTAATGGCTATCTTGTGGATGGATGTGGTTGAGATTTTTGCAATGAGGGTCGTAGATAATTGTTTAGCGGTGGATCACCAGAACTCATGAAAATATGTTGTCTTTGGTGAAATATTTTATGCTGCTTTCGGGTTTTTTTTTTTTTTTTTTGTTAAAAATGTGTTTTTGGGTTGGTCATGAATATTGTTTTATATGTTGGTAATGAGTTGACGGGCATTATCCAAGCCAGTTTCTTTTTATGTGATATGAAATCTGATAATATATATAAATATGTTGATATTATGTTCTATCTTAATCCAAACATCCTCAGTTTGGCAATTCACTTGTAAGTTAAATTAAAAGTAAAGGTTCGCTTTTAGGGGACAGGAAAAGAAGAGCGGTTTTATAAAAAAGTATAAGAATTCAAAAATCTACCACTTCTTTGAAAAAAAAAAAGTAATGAAGTCAATTTTTCCTTCCACTCAAAGACAAAGAAATAAAGAGTGCTTTCACATGCTACAAAATGATAAAAGGCCAATGATGTTAATTTTGAAATTTTATACTTTTTTTTTAAGACCATTTTTTTTTTCTCATCATTTAAAAGTGACTCTTTACTTCTATTTCACTTTACAAGAGAAAATGACTCTCTTTTCTTCCTTGCCCTCCTCCCTCTCTTTGGAAAGCATTTCTCAGAACGTGGTGATAGTTCGTGGGTTGGCCTCACTTCTTTGTCCTTTGCGGTGCTCCATCACCTCCGACCCTTCTCAATGCCTCACTTCTCAGACTATATGCTAGTGATTATATATAATGGCAAATCTTCCTCCTATCGTCAAACATGGCACCGACGGCATCTTCTGAGTTTCCCTGGAAGCGGGCCTCCTGGTAGAGTAGTAAATCGAGAAAAGATTCTCTACCAAACGTACTCGAAATTAATCTCCAGAAAAAAAAAAAAAAGGAATAAATGTTCCAGGGAAATTTGTTAAGACCAAGGCCGGAACCAGCGTTATCGATGCACCTACATTCACAGATTTTGGAAAACATAAAGAGGAAAGCCTGGGCACAGACGGCTAATAGGCAGGTAGGTTGTCTCAAATGGGTTCTACCACTGCTCCACTCTAGCAAAAAAAAAAAAACCTCAAGTGAGCATCCTCCTTATTTTAGTGTGTGAGACGACTATGATCAATCTGATCTCACACTCACTCTCCTCTAAAAAATTGGCAGAAAAATTGATGTCTTGTAAAACCATTAAACTAAAGGCCAAGGCCATAACTTGAAGGGATATGATAGGATGATCAAATGAGGTTGCTTATTTATTTATTTACTTTACATCCTTAGGTCTCATTTAAATCTTAAGTCTTCCATCCCCCATAAGTTGCATGGCCCATACAAACCACACAACGTGGTGCCCACGAATGGCGCTCGAGTGACAATGACCCATGTATGGCATTGTCTCATTTGAAACCATCCATATAGAGTATGATATCGTGTGGATGGATCATAGTAAGGATGCAAATGGGTATTCGATTCTCTGATTATATGAAAGTTTCAATCTGTAAAAAATTAGGTTTAGAGCATATTTAAGGTTCCGATTCATATATAGGTCCAAGTTCGGATTTGAAATTCAATATAGGTTTTGACCCGTGAACCTGGGACCCAACATACAAGTATTTAGTGGTTGGACATTTTTATATTTAATTATGGAGGTAGTAGATATAATGTATCCTTATAGCTGAATGATATCCTTATTCTAAATAATAATAATAAATGAAAAGGAAGTAAGAGTCCGTTTTGGAACTGATTCCCATTTCCCTAGTTGAAGTTGGTTCTAGAACAGGAATCGAGTCCTTTTATCAGAATCGGTTCCGAAACCAACAAAATAAGTTTTGAGTCATGACCGAAACTGTTATTTAAAAATGATTCCCACTTCAAGAGTAGGGATGTAAATATGTCAATTCCGATCCGTCTCCACCCTCGGAATTGTCTCCGGCCAATTTCTTAGTTCCAGACCCAGAACTGTTAAGGAGAAGGTGAAACCGAACCCAGGATTGGAACCATATATGGGGCGAGTCCGGGGTACGAGTCTAGGTAAAGAATGGTTAATTTTAAGGAGAGATTTTCGAAAATTGAGGTAATATGTCTGGTCCTAGGTTCACGGGTCCGAATCATTGTGGAACGGAACCAAACTCGTTTAGGTCACGGGTCCAAAAAAAAAGGACCCGACCTGGACCCATTTACCTAACGGGGCCTAAATAAATATCCAAACCAAATTTTTAGACCTCCTTATAATCAGAGAATTGGAGAACCATTTACATCCCAATTCAAGGGCATTATGGTTTCGGCCCAGAACCAACCCATTTCCTCCCTCGATCACTGCTCAAGGCTTACTCTTTCTTGGACAATCATAACCTTTCATCTCAAGAGAAGATGCAAGAATAAAGAGGTCATGTTTGGTTGACTCTTTCCTTTTCAATTTTCAACAGGGGTTAACGGTTAGATGCTTGTAGTTTCATGGAAAATTGAAAATGACTGGCCTTGTACATTTAAGGCAGGGCGTGATCGGCTCATGATCTTGCTCCTAAAATACTGTATCAGCCATGGAAGAACACGAAATGGGTGCCTCCTCTAAAATCTAATTTGTAAGTACATTTTATTATTTTACTGGCCGGCCGAAAGAGACCTTCGATGCCCTGAAAACCATCAAGGTGAACAAAATGGTCCAAAGACCTCCAGGAATGGATGATCCACCACCTCTGCCATCAATTACTATACAGAGTATATATGAGACGGATGGTTAAAAGAATAGGAGGCAGCCCCAGCCAGTAATTGCTCATTGGTTGAGATCACGGATTAATCAGCGCTGACCCCGACCATCTAATCATTTCATGTGTGCCACAGCCACTTTGACTGCGAGTGGTGAATGTCAGTCCACCCCAACGGATATAGTTTTTTGGTTTGAGGCTGCTGTGCTGTGGACCATCTCCAGTCCAGTGGGCCGGCTCATGGAGAGGTGGGGGTGGGAGTGAGCGTCGGCATTCGCCAACGAAAGTGCGTATAAATGCAAAGCAGGCGTGAGGGAAGGGGAAAAGAAGGAAAAGCCGCAAAGATACGTAGAGACTAGAGAGGGAGGGACCAGGGACCAGGGAGCGAGTGAGGGAGCGAGGGAGAGAAAAAGGCGAAAAAGGTTAAAAGTTCAATCTACTTTCGAACCACGTAGTCACGGGACTTACATGACAGCTTTTAATCCCTCAATCCATCCTCTCAATCTCGATGCAATCTAATCCAAGCCATGCCATGCCATGCGTTGCCCGAGAGAATCCCACAACACAATAGCTAACTATCACATACAATTCATTACGTACATTAAACTCTTCTGAATCAATCCCAGAAGTCCTTTAAACGAAAAAGAATTTTTTTTTCTTTTAAATATAAATATATATATATATATATATATATATATATATATAAAACCATCCATCCATCCTGCACTTGCAGCCTCCTCTCTCTCTCTCTCTCTGCTCTCTGCTCCCTCATGGATTTTTCTCCCCGAATTTATCCATCTTTTTTAAAGCCCTCCAGAATCCTTGTGTCTCCTTGTCAAGGATTTAATTCAATTTTCTCTCTAAAAATAAGACATTACCGAAGACGGTCGGTTTCAGTCTGAATCCAAAACGACCGGTGTCCAGCAGATGGGCTATAAAAATGACTGCTCTCTCTCTCTCTCTCCCTCAGTTGTTTTCTCTTTCGTTTCTTCTTTTCCCCCGAAAACCAATGAGAACCCATGACTTCAAAACTCGCATTCTCATCCCATTGGATTGGAATGACTGTTTAGCCCAGAAATAGAAATAGAAATAGAAAATTCTTCCCGAGAGAATTTTGTATGAAAACTTCTCTCTCTCCCTTTTTCTTCTCCCCCCGTTTCTCTGTGCGTATGGATTCATGAACTTTCGTCTCTGATTTCTTCACCTCGCTGAAAACCAATGAGAAACCATCTCCCTCTCGCCTCCTTCTTCACAACCCATGTCTCTAAATTCAAAGTCTTCCTCTCCATGGACTCCAACTTTCACCACCTTTGATACCAGAACATCATCATCATCTTTCCAATCCTCTCAGCTGCTGTTGCTGCAGTGCAGTGCAGTAGTCCATTTATCGAATGCTTAGTATGGCGTCCTGCTTCCGGGCGCTGAGGCCTTGGAAGAAGAGTAGTAGGAACGATTCCCTTCCGCTGCCTTCTTCTTCGTCGACACCTCCTCCTGAGACAGAGGATTTTGAAAAGATGAGATGGAATAGCATGGAGTCGTGGTCGATGTTATTGGAATCAGATAATTTAGATAATCTGGCAGGAAAGGACGCGGGGGCAGAGTCGGAAGAATGGGCGGCAGATCTCTCGCAGCTGTTCATTGGGAACAAGTTCGCATCGGGAGCTCACAGCAGGATTTATCGAGGGATCTACAAGCAGAGGGCAGTGGCAGTGAAGGTGGTGAGGATCCCCGATCGTGATGAGGAGACCCGGGCCCGCCTGGAGAAACAGTTCTCATCTGAAGTCGCCCTGCTTTCGCGCCTTAATCACCCCAACATAGTGCAGGTTAGTGTCACAGTTTTCTAAGAAAACGAAAACGACCATATGCCTCGTATGTATCTGTTGATGTTTTTTTTTTTTTTTTTTTTTTTTTTTTTTTTTTTTTTTTTTGTATGTCTGGATGAGCAACTGTCAATAATGTTTTATATTATAGCACCTGATATTTTGTCCTTTATTTGTTTTGATAAAATGGTTTCTTTGGCTGTTTATGTGCTAATTGGATTGTTTGTATAGTCCCTCTCTTCCTTTTTTTCTCGTCTATTGTTTTGGATTTTAAAACCTAAAGTCTTAACTGTGAGCGAAGAACAGGGTTCAAGCAATCGCATTAAGAGTATGTTCAGTTAATTTCTTCTGGAGATATCAACATGTATCTGTTTCTATGATCATTCACCTTCACGTAACGCTTTAATTTTGTTAATTGGAGTTGACAGTCAATTTTTTACAATCAATTTTTTTTCTTCATTTTATGTTTTCATGTTTATTTCACTTGTTTTTAATTTTTTCTTGTGATGTTCTTTCTGTAGTTGTCGTTGTTTAACCATCATCATTATCCTACTGCCACATTTTCCAGAATGGCACATTTGTACCACATCCAAGCCACCAATGTGTCGATATCCTCTCCCCAAAATTGGCAGGTCCATTCATCTAGTGGGCAGCACGCACTAAATAGATGTGGGTTTGAAAAAATTATTCAACAGTCCAGATGAAATGTGTGCACCTCTATCAATAAATTGGATTGTGTATTTTTGCCTGGTCATCTACCTGGTGGTCCACGTCTCATGGATGGATGTGGTAGACATGAGCCCACATGGAGGCCGGGATACATGCTGCAGTGCAGGACGCCCACACCTGAAGGGCCACAAGGCATCTAGCAGAACCCCTTCAACAACGCTTTCATCTTGTCAATTTCACCCTTATCATCAAATTCCATAAACAAGAGTCTTATCCTGGGTTATGGTGAATCACTGAATTCCATTGAAAATGCTGCATCCTCTGCTACAACATTGCATGCTTTGTGGAGTTTATCCACAGTTCTTGAAAGTGATTTGTTTATTTATAGATGTCATTATGAGTCTGCTGATTTAATGAATATCAATGCAAACAATCACTATATAACTTGACAACTCCAACTTTATTTTTTGAAGTTCTGCTTCAATCTTGAGTTTGAATTTGTTCCCTGCTCAGAGCTTTGACTACAATTATTCTCATTCAATCCATGTAATTCTCATTCAATCCATGTTCTATTGTTTAATAAACATTGTTGATAAAAAATAAAAATAAAAAACAAGAAGACAGTCTATTTCCTGCCCGGTTGAAGACTTTGATAAATGGTGAGAAGGGTGATGATCCACATGGATCTGATCTCCTTTTCATAGGAGTCCGCAGAAAATGGACCGTCCACTCGTGATTTAACCTAGCCATGGCTAAATTAACATCTCATCCTATTCTTTCTGCAAAAAACAGATGGAATGGAAACACGTGAAAATGTCTAAGGCTATGATACCAAGGTATGGATGTGCGTAAGGCAAGGATATTGGGAGCTGGGTTCTGACACTTGCAATTCTTGAAATCTAAGGACCGGATACGACTCTCCTATCTGATACCTGTATACCATGAGTACATTGGGGTAGCTGAGAAAATATTCTCTCTTTATTTTTGGATACTGCTTAACAGCATCTTACAAGTACCCATGCTGTATATGGTACCTATGCTATTATGTATCCTATATGATACCTATATACCATAAGAACATTGTGGTAGCTGAGAACACATTCTCTCTCTTTATGGTAGGATACTGCCTGACAGCATGTTACAAGTATCCATGCTGTGTGTGTTACCCATGCTATAAGATATCCCCATGGCATATAGAACTATCTAAATATTTGTTGCTGATGTCACTAAAGCTTTTTATTCGCCTTAAGAGTTGGTGCATCCAAATAATCTTCTTGATTCTTCTTAGCATGAAAGCTGAACTTGATTCCTTGATTAATAATGGGACCTCTGTCACAGTTCATTGCAGCCTGCAAAAAGCCTCCATTGTACTGTATTATTATGGAGTACATGTCTCAAGGTACTTTAAGGATGTATCTCCACAAGAAAGAACCTTATTCATTGTCAACTGAAACAATTTTGAGGCTAGCCCTCGACATTTCTCGAGGAATGCTGTATCTTCATTCGCAAGGAGTGATCCACAGAGATCTCAAATCTCATAACTTGCTCCTGAATGATGAGATGCGAGTTAAGGTAGCTGATTTTGGCACCTCTTGTCTGGAGACTCAGTCTCGAGCATCCAAAGGTAATGCAGGAACGTATCGCTGGATGGCCCCAGAAATGATTAAGGAAAGACCTTACACTAGGAAAGTTGACGTGTACAGTTTTGGCATTGTGTTGTGGGAACTGACAACAGCTCTGGTACCATTTCAAGGAATGACTCCTGTGCAGGCTGCATTTGCCGTGTCGGAGAAGGTAATTGCTGTAATAAAAAATGTCAATTACTTGCTACAGTTTGGCTGAGTGTTGATATGAGACTTGCAATTTTGAATATTAAATTTGGTTTTGATGTTCAATACATGATTAGCAGAGCATTACTAGTGGTAGCTGGTTCTGTTTGGCAGTTCAATATCATCAGTAGCCTGGCACCCTAGGAATAAGTAACATTGTAGCCATTGGGTATTACCGATGTTGCATATGAGGTTATGGACATTCTGTCATCTACATTTTTATGTCTTCTTCTACTTGGTCATTCATCATGTTATGTTGGTGTGCATCATGATTTTTATTTTTACATGAACTGTGATGAGGACTCTGCATTTTTTTTTTTTTTTTTTCCTATTGACTATGAAGTCTGGAACTCTGGTTAAGCCTAGGAAATTTCACCTTTACCTCAATGAGATAAAGGAATTGGCTTCTTCAATTGGGTAGTTTTCTTCTCATGTTATTAAGTTAGCTAATGGTTTGGCAGATGCCTTTAGCCAAACAGGGCGTCATTAGGTCTTCTATTTGGGAGGATTTTTTCATGTAATCCTCATATTATTATCTTTTCTACCCTTTCCCCTTGAGTGTAATTCTGGTTTATCAATAAAACTTTCTATTACTCTTTCGAAAACAAATCTGGAACTCTGATTATTACAAAAGCTTTCTGTCATAGTTGTTTTGGTTTCATTTCAATGTATTAGTTTGTTGCCTTTTTTCTTTTTCTTTTTTTTGTTAAAAGGGTGTCATATGTTCCATGATTTAATTATTAGTTTCTTGTAAAAACAGTGTCATTGTACCATATATACTTCAGGTGTGGAACTGAACAGTTTACTAACTCAGGCCTTACAATCTTCAAAAACCTTGTATTAGAAAGAAGATTTTCTAGGTCCCATCCATGACAACTGACACATCAATCAGATTCCTCATGTTGTTTGTCGGGTTTTCCCTCCAAAATGCAAGTATTTGATTGTCCAAAGTTAACATCTTACAGGATTACCCAGATAATGGCAATTGTGATTCTGATGTGGATTATGGATCCCACGTAATACTGTTTTTGGGAAGGACAGGAATATCTGGTTAAGCAATTCAAACAGAGTTTGATTCTATATTATGTACTAATAGAATCTAAGTGTGTGATTCTTCTGAAGTTTAAGTCATGATCTGGTTCACATTCTTCGGTTGCACAATTTCCACGTGTTTCTAACACATTATCAGTTATGCTTTGACTTGAACTGATATGCACAGATTTATGGTTTCATCCAAAGGTTGTTTCTTCTGGTATAATCTTTGCCTGTCAGGTATAATTTCTATTTATTTTGAAAGATTCCCACCTCCTTTGAATTTTTCAGTCGCGTGTTCATAGAATTTAAAATAGATGTTTGAAGAAGATCATTTTTCTTATTGGACAAGAACCAGCAGTACAGTTGGAAGGTGCTCACTGTAGCAACCACGAGGTTACAGGTTCGAGCTATCTTACAATTTTAAAAAGGAAGAGGGATGCTTTTCTTATTGGTAAAATATTATCGGAACAGTAGTTGTGCTTATAGCAATGATTTATGATTTTAAATATTTAATTATCACTTCTGAAAAATATAAGTTGAATACTACTAGAAACAACAAAGTCTGATCCCTCACACAATGATATTAGATGACAAGGCTGACATTAGTTATGTATTAAAGGGGAAAACAATGAAAAGAATCCTCAAGTGATATTCAACTACAAGCAGATGACAGAGGTAGATCCATAAAAAACCATGTGAGCAGTCAAAGCAGAGATAGATGAGGCTATCCATCTTTGAACATTACAAGTCTCACAGTCACTGAAGTATCTTACAATGTGCATGGTTCGTGTAAAGCTGTATACCATTTGAAAGTTCTGTCAATATGAGAAATTTACCACATGGAAAACTATTGGCTCTGATCTTGAACATTGTCAAATAGGAATAGGAATTTGTTCATATGAAACTAAGCAGTTCCCAATGCAAAACTACTCTAGGAAAACCAATTAATGATCAAATAACAGTGTTACATCCCCACCCATTGAAGCCAATATTCTCACTTTGTGAATCTATGAAATAAGTCGTCTTTCAATCAAATATGTTCAAACATGTAAGAACCTAAAAGTTTTGTTCCAAACAAGAACATGAGTACCTACTTTTGTCAAACTTGGACCATGTTTACTAAAGATTTGAGCTATATCAAATCTATCCACCATCGTTGGGAATGATCAATGGGTCAGGAGTTGTTGACATGTCAAATTTTATTACACCTATCAAGAAGTTGTTCCAAAAGGTGCTGTAGTTGAAAGTGCCATACTTGAAGTGAACCTTTGTGACACCTGAACTCAAACCTCTCTTTGGTGGTCCCAGCTCTGTAGGATTTAGGGTGACCTCATTATTAACAAATGTATATATTGTCCCGCATTCGAAGGATCATGCCTTATATTCATCCATGGTCTTCCAAGTAGAACATCCCTAACATCCATCCGCACTACATCACACCACATTTTGTCTTTATAGTCATCACCAATAGTAAAAGTGACTTAACACCTATGTTGAACTTGCACTTCATCACCTTTCATCAACCAATGAACAAAATATGGTCCAGAATGTATGTGCGCCCTTATCCATAGACAATCCACTAGAGCTTGCGCCACAATATTGCCAGAGCTTCTACCATCAATCACTACAGTACAAATCTGGTTATTTACACAGAATGTACGACGAAAGATGTCATTCTGCGATCACCTCTTCTCAGTAGTTGGTGTAGGTACATTTAGCGCCAACCCTTGATCCATCAAAACTTCAGCATTGGAATCACTATAAAGATGGGCTTGCTGTACTTGTTCTTCTTTTGCTTCTATGGTATATGTTGGTCCATTGTCGTCATGGTTCATAGTCTGATCTCCGGCGATACAAAAGCTAGTTCATCCTATTCGCCAACTAGATTGATTCCCTATCAATTTTTTTATTAATTATTAGTAGACTGAACCCTTTCCATGCAATAGAGAAAATAAGATTGTGATGTATCTGAACAGTCTAGGTCACAGTTGGACACTAATTAGTGCAATCCAGGTAACTAGAATCAGAACTATTTCATCGCTAATTATATTTGAGCTGAGATCACCTTAAGCAGAAGGAACTTGTTCAAGAGTCAGCTCAAAATCCCATACATGACTATTGACAAGTGATGCTTAATACTCTGTTCGTGGGCACCATGCAACTGTGCAGTACCATGCTGCACTGCATCCCACTGGAGGGATGGTGGAGAGTAAGTGCAAGGCTTTCTCTTGGAGTGTTTTTAGTTTGTATTTCATTGTTTTACATGCATTGTTATGATTTGCACATGATCATCTATGTCTAAGACAGTTACCATGTAACCTCACTGACAGCTGATGACCCAATTCTAGAGAAACAAGTTCATACGGTATCAGAAACACTTACCAGAGAGTAGAAGTTGCTTGAGATTATTTGTTATGATCATGATCTGAACTTAATGACAAATGAAAATAATTTTAAAAGAATATGGAATGGCAATAAAACAAAAATAGTTTAGAGTTGCTTTCACTTTGTCTTAATATATGTTCATAACAAATTATATAGTGTTCCCTCTATTGCTGTACTGCTCATGTGTTTGCATGGAACTGAATTCCTTAAAATTGATAGTGAAATGGGTTCCAATAGAAGAATATTAAAGAGGTGATGGGTTAAAAAAGGAGATATAGATGGAACTCGACTTTCCTAGGGTGAGGGTTGAGTATTCCTTTTTTGCCAAAAGGAAGATCATTTGATGGCCATTTGTGGATCTTCACCTTTGTTTCTTCAATTTTGGCCACTTTGATAAGAATACATTTATTAGATTTCCTAGGAATTCAATTCCATTCAAACAAACGAGCCCTTACAAGTGTCATGTTTCCTATTTTTTGCTTCCTCACTTTTTCCTGTTTTGCCTTTTGTACTCTGGAAACGATCTTGATGCAATGTGAAGTGGCACAAAATTAAAGGAAAATACTTTCATTAAAGTCATATTGGCAGGTTGAGAGATGAGTTAGAGGGATTATCCGAACTTGCTTTATATGGGTAACACCAGAAGAATGTCTGATTTTGGCAAACCCCACAAATTGGGATCTACATATTTATATATATATATATATATAATACACAAATGTTTGTATGCATATCTGGTACAGGGTCATGAGCCATGGCTTCTAAAACGGCGGCTACAACAGATATTTAATGCCTCAGTTTTGTATAGAACTTTTTTTGTTGAATTGGTTGCAACATGGTACTCCCTAGTAGATCCAAATTTATTCTATTTGAAATTGAGATAAAACCGAACAAAAGACATCCAGAAGTTGTGTAGGAACTGGAGGTGCCTGACATTGGTAGTTCACCTTTTTTTTTTTTTTTTTTTTTTTGTGTGTGTGTGTGGCAGCTCACTTGTGACAACCTGCCTCCCAGGGCAGCTGTGTGAGATGAGAACCCCTTAACCAATGGGGCATGTTTCTCGGTAGTTCTTTGGAGCGGAGTCTGCTGAATGTAACCCCACTTGGAATGTGTGTAGGAATTTGCACCCAACACCAATTGATGGTGTGGAGCTTTTATATAATCTCATGTACCAACAAGGACATAGCAATGTTTTCTTGTGTATATTACGCTGATTCATTTGTAGTTCACGTTCATTTCAATTTATGATCTTAAAAAAATTTCATGTTGTTTGAATGTTGTTTTCTTGTTCAGAATGCACGACCACCTTTGGCAGACAACTGTTCACCTGTGCTTGCTAATCTTATAAAGCGTTGTTGGGACCAGAACCCTGCGAAGCGACCAGATTTCAGTTACATCGTGTCAGTTTTGGAGAAGTATGATCAGTGTCTGAGGGAAGGGAATCCTCACCTTCCACATGTAGGGCTATCAACCCGGAGTTTTCTTGACCACTTCATGAGCTGCATACCCATGACTTCATCCATACCGGTGCATGCTTGATACAGGTAGAATAGAAAGCAGGTAACATTTTGTTTCTTGTATAGCAGGAAGTTGGTAGGTCAGGCTTTCTAACTGTATATATTTTGACAGAAATTTCTGTGTATAATCTATTTGTATGCTGTCAGTGTATTGTATTATTCAATAAATCCCTCTCTCTCTCTCTCTCTCTCTCTCTCTCTCTCGTTATTGCATGAAGTGGAAGGTGTTTCTCACGCTAAGAGCATGGGCTTTCATGAATTTCTTTTGTAAATCTAGGGGGATTTTTCTCCAACGGGGTCGTGGTGGCTGTCCTGTGCGATTTTTGGTCTTTGACCTTCCTATGGAAGGTGGTGATTGAAAATACCGCACCGCTCTTGTGCAGGATTTGTATAGGTGAAAACTCCTCTGTAAATCTATAGGTTCACATGCAAAAGAAATATTCTGTTTGAATTCAGCAAGAAGTGTGTGGAATCAGATCTCCCAATCTTTACAAGCAGAGCCAATTATTTAGTAATACAAACTGTTGATTTAGTGGACTGTACTGCAAATGGGGTAGATCCTGACCCGTGGATTTAGAGATCCTAGCTGTCAAATGCCCAGCCTAGGTGTTCATAAAATAAAATAAAATAAAAAACAAAACAAAATACAACGTCCTTCTGTGTGTGCACCAGTCAAGCGACTTAAAGTTGACCCCTCACTTTTCTGCCACCACATGAGATTCTTTGTTGCAAATCCAAACCCCTCACACTCAATAACGCCTTGTCAATAACGACTTGTGAATTAGCACTAAACATAATTTGACACTGATTTGAATTATAGCCACCATTGGATAAATTTTATAAAATATGTAACTTAAAAAATTGTTAAACTTTAAAGCCCATAGTCAATCGTTATGATGATCTGATTAAAATGGTTTTTTTTTTTTTTTTTTTTCCTATAAGCAAAAAAAGAAAAAATCCCAACAATATATTCACAATGAGACCTTTCCTTCACACTACCCTCTCATGACTAGTTTGCATTCTAGTGGATCTCAGAAGGGACTTAAAGTTTTACCTCTTACTTATGTGAAAAGTTCCTCTTAACAAGATATATATTTATTTATTTTCATCGTCAATTCATCATCATAGCCTTTTCCCAATTATGTTAGGGTGGGACACATGATCCTAGGCCAAATCCTCATAGAGGTTGCACTTCTTTTAAATCTAACTGTACCACTTCCATCTATGTTCTTAGATTCTTTCGGTTAATTTTGGCTCGATAATTAGTAAGAATGCGGAGATTGATGAAGATATCAAGCATAGGATAAAAGTGGGATGGTAGAAGTGGGAACTTGCTTTTTGAGTACCGTCACCGGTGAATGCCAACAAGATTGAAGGAAAAGTTTTAAAGGACGTGATTAGACAAGTCTTGACCATTGGCCAATCAAAAAGCAATATATGGATAAAATAGATGTAACAACATGAGAATGTTGAGGTGGATGTGTGGTAAAATAAAAAACAATAATATTAGAAATCAAGCCAGACCACTTCACCTTTCCCTTCCTCCTCAACTTCCCTCGGCTTCTACAAGGGATTCTGAAGTTTGGATTTGAATCAGATGAGTTTATTCTTAACATTTGACACTCCCGTGTGTTTATTTTTAACAAGCTCCCCTTCGATGTAAGGAAAAAAAAAAAGTGGTCCTAGTTGACCAATTCTATGCTAAGGAAGCTAAGAAGGCCTTTTTGGTGCAGTTAGCATCTAAGATGATTCTTCGTGTGAAATCCTCTTAAGATTATATATAACCCCATTCTCTTGCCTTTTCAAAATGACCCCTTTTTTACTCTCATGGCATATTTCATCCTTCCAAATACTCTATGCAATCTCCTTCATGATAATATCACTTTCATCATCTTCCTTATTTTTTTCTTCTTCACTCAATAGCCACCTCTCTTCTTCAATGCCCATCTCGCAATACTCACCTCTCTTCTTCCCTTTGTAGAAGGCGTAATTTTTCATATAAGAAAATCCAAGAAAGTGTAGCAATAAGAAAAGGAAATTTGAAAAACACGCATGATCATGATTCATGATTACTAGCATGAAACCCCTTGCGATGCAGGGTTGAATACACGCAAATAACAATTTACTGTATTAGTAACCCTAGCAGACATTAGGATTTTATATTGGTACAAAGCTTAGTCAAAATAAAATACAAAAAGAAAAAAAAATCTCTCAATTTCTTCTAATGCAATTGCTTGACTATAAATTCTATAAATATGCCCCAAAATATCATTATTCATGTGAGATAGTGAAAATCTAAAAATTAAAACACAACCCCCAAATTTCTGTACTCAATTATATAAACATGGGCAAAAAAGGGATTTTATTCATAAACTTGTGTTATCAAGCTTAGAACTGAAGCCTCGATTGTTATGCTCGGAGTTCATTTACCCTATTCATGTGCATATGTGAGACACAGTGTGCAATGTATATCGATCTTTCTACCAAGGTAATGTTACAGCGAAAAAAGAAATTTATCAAGAGTACTGTTTGTTATTTTTAATTTTGTTGGAAGGATGATTGAGAAAATTCTTATACCTTAAAAGGGGAACTTCAATTAGAAAACTACCCTTAAAAAACCTCTCATTAAGCCACATCATCATCTAATTCCACATCAGCATTCTGGTATCTTTCTTTCATGCCGAAGAAACGGCAACCTCTCATTCTAAACCCTCATTAAGCCACATCATCATCTAATTCCACATCAGCATTCTGGTATCTTTCTTTCATGCCAAAGAAACAGCACAACCCCATCTTGCCTTTTCATTTGTTTCCAACTTTCTCTGCCACACCCAGTATAATATATTAAGCTGGGAGATCTAATTTTGACTTTACGTTTTAATTTTGACCATAAGTTATTTTCGGTTTCTACAACTACTAGCAAGTTATTTTTGGTTTCTACAACTGCTAGCATACTCCCCCTCCACTTTCCACTAATATTTTTCCCCTACATATGGACTCCCATCTTTCCCCCCTTCCTAACATACATAGAATCCTATCTCTTCATGCATACCCGTGATTAGCACGGGTTTTTGTGCTAGTTCCTCTTATAGGAAACACCCCCTCACTATAAGTTATCTCATCAATGGTTTAGACCCGTCACCACAAATGCCTCAGCTACAAAATTGTAATGTCTGGTCTCATGGACAGCACACAACAAATACATGGAACGAGAGAAGCAAGTTGTCTCTCATATGACAATTCCGGCCTACTTCAACAGATTCTGGCCATTCTCCGCCGGAAATAACGAGTTTTCCACCACTGACATTCACGACGTAACTTCCGGTGGCCTTCACATTCTTGCACATTCTAGTATTCTGGTACTCTTTTTCAGATATTCTTCTAAGAAAGCAATCGCTGATCTCACCTAATTTTATCATTTTATCCACAGTTCTGTTCTTATTTGTTCAACTTGAAATGAGATTTCTATTTGTTTTGCTCCTATATCTTTGGACTCAGTTTGGATGTGGAACAAGCCTATTTAAGTTCAAATGCTTTGATTTCTCATGGTTTGGTTCATAATAATACCTCTGCTTCTTCTTTTTATTAACTCTTGTTGCAATCTGTTGATTTGATCCATCACTCGTGATTAACCCTGTTAAAGTAGTTTGTTGATTATTCCACACCCTTTTAAGAAATTGATTTGAATCATATAATAAGACACTACTCATTTTGATTTTGGAGGCTTGAGTATTGTTATTAAGTCTATTAGGATGGATGGTTTGCTCATTGGGTAACAACATTTTTAAATTTTTTTCTATTATGTAAGAATCTTGATGATAAATAAAATACTCTTCTATAACGTGATCCGACTTAACTTTAATTTCTATGGGTTTATGATTAACCTGTTTATGCTAGTATAAGAGAACAGGTGAACAAAGCATCTTAGGTTGCTAGTAATTTAAAATAATTGATTAATTGGCATGATAACCAGGTTTTTTTTTTTTTTTTTTTTTTTTTTTTGTGTGTGCTTGTGAGAGAGATCTGAATGAAAAGATCATCCTTTTGGTTTTTGGTTTAACTACTCTCTTTTTTTTTTTTTTATCATCAACAAATATAATACTTATTTGATAATATCTCAGTTTTTTATACATTACTCCAATGTTTTACTTTATTAATGGAAAAAATTGACCGACCTCTCGGATGGACCCAAACCATCTATTCTGTTGTCTCAACAGAGAAGATATATGAAGGGTTCTAGTTAGACCCATATATGAAGGTAGAGATGCTACAGAGTACAGACAGTGATCAATGGACAAGTTTTTGCTATGTTGGTTATTGGTTACCGGTTACGCTTTAAACATGAAGACCAATCAACCCTGAGTGAGTGTGTTGGTTAATCAATGGCATTTCGGCTTTGGTTCTGTTTGGTCAGTTGATGGCTTGAATTCAGTTCTCTAACATCGACGTGGATGGAGAGCGTTAAGCGTTTTGGGAAGGTAAGCATATATGAGGAAAATCGTTCCTAATG
Source organism: Camphora micrantha (assembly GCA_003546025.1). Taxonomy (NCBI): domain Eukaryota; kingdom Viridiplantae; phylum Streptophyta; class Magnoliopsida; order Laurales; family Lauraceae; genus Camphora; species Camphora micrantha. The sequence goes on along the minus strand of QPKB01000011.1, from coordinate 39,409,938 downwards.
TTACTGCTATTAATAAATTAATTAAACGATTATAACTCAAGAATAATGACACATTTGTGTACATCCGTGCAAGAGGAAAGCTGTATTCCTCTCTGTCAGGACTGTGTTCTCTTCGTCTATGTCAGCACAAGTAAGGAAATAACGAATATTTTTGGCAAATGTGTGGCAAAAAACAGAGGAGTGGCAGATCTACATCTGAATTCTAAAAACATAAAATTATAAAATAGAAGAAACCTTCATAGGGAAGGGAACACAAATTTGAATCTTAGCACGAAGAGAGCAAGAAGTCTCACATACCTCTGTAGTTGATGTTTTACTTGCTGATATGAGAGAGATTGTACACAAGATCAACTAAAAAAGAAAGACAGTGAGAATTAGAAGGGGAGCGAAAGAAAAATGAGAGGAGAGAGAGAGAGAGGGAGGAAGAGGAGGTTACTGTGTTGGGAGTTTTGAAGGGGATTAATAAAAAGAAGAAAAAGAAGAGTCGGTTCAATGAGCCCTTTCGATTGCTTGAGGTAGGGATTTTTTTGAAAGGAAAATTTCTGTTAAGTCGCCTACAGTACTCGGTTTCTCCTGCTTGTTATTAAAGTTGGACATATCATCCAGACATTCTCCATACGGTTTGTATAGCTTAGCATGCAGAAATAGTAATTTTTTTTTTACGATATCACAACAACTGTTACGATACCGTAAATGTATAGTTGCGATACCGCAATTTTTTAGTTGCAATATCGCAATTTACGTTGCGATATCACTACTCAAAAAAGCCCTTTTCATCCGTTTGTTCCTCCATGTTCGACTATCCCTAATTTTCACATGCGGTAACTCTCTCTCCAGCCGAGTTTCACAATCCTCCTCCCTCGCCAACCTATTTGCAAAAACGCAAGGTCCCAACGTTCGTTCGACGTCGACAAAGCTTCATCGTCGCCATTGTCTCCATCGGCTAGGAATTTTGGTCACCACTGTTTCGCAAATCTGGGCGTTCCGAGCTTGGTATTATTGCAGTTGCTCCTGCTGAACTTGGCAATCGTTTTTCCCACTCTCTTTTAGCGAGATCTGGTACTCTCTTTCCTTTACTACCTTCTCTCTCTATTTATCTCTGTTTTTGGGTTTTCTATTTCGTTCTGTCTTTGTCTCTCTTCTTCTTCTTCTCCTCCTCGTTTCTGCTTATTGTGTTTAAAAAACCATATATATTTCTGTGTTTTCTTCTCCTTCGAATTCAACAAATGGCACCGATGTTTCGGACTGTTACTGTTATGTGTTTTTTATCTGTCTTTCGGCTTCTGTTCCGCTGATGATCCCTATGTCGTCTACAACTGGAATGTTTCTTACATCACGGCATCTCCTTTATGCGTACAACAGCCGGTCTCTCTCTCTCTCTCTATAATCGATTTCTTTTTTGGGGACTGCGATTGTAATTGATTTGATGCAGATCTGTTTGTTGTTTGATGCGTGTTTTTTTTTTTTTTTTTTTCTCATCTTCATGTGGAATTCTAAGTGTTTGTTATTTGTTTGATTGCAATTTTCTTCCGTTTTCGTGCGGATTGAATGTGGATCAAATACGTATATGTAATAGTAGTGATTTGCAAAACAGAGACTGCTCTATTACTGGTGATGAATGCTTTAGAACAATGGTGATTAGTTAATGGCATTTACTGGTTTTGTTCATTGTTATTACTTTTCGGTGAATGTAAAGGTCTGGATGATGAAATACATGTAAAGTAGACATGGAGCTATGACAGAGTAGGTTTTTTTTTTTTTTTTTTTTTTTTTTTTTTTTGTGTGTGTGTGTGTGTGTGTGTGTGTGTCTTGTTTGATGTGAAAAACATGCTAAAATGCCCTAAAAACTATCAAATATGCAAGTTGTCACTGGTTTGGGGCATTATATCAGCCCTCTCGGTGTCAAAAACAGCGTCATTCCCCTGCATGGAGTTTCTAGTTTTTTTATCTCTTCCTTTCATTTTTGCTATGTATTTTACTAATTTGAGATTTGATATTACTAAGTAGAAGGCAGACTCAATTAGTATGAACTCTTATCTTGGACTGAAATTCAGCATTTTGTATCGATCTTAATTTTGATCAATAGTAACATCTTTGTAGCTTCTGAAGAATTTTCAGTCCCTTGTGACCGCATAATTGAGGATAATCAATCACATTTGTACCCTAAATGCTCTGGTTTCTAACTGAGATGATTTTGAATAATATTATTAGAGTACAAATTAACTAAAGTGTAAGCAGGAAAAAGCCTGCAGCATGCAAGAGTATTATGCCACATTTTTCTCTTGTAATGTTTCAAGTGTTTTTTTATGCTCCTTAAATGGTTGTCTTCGGGCGGATGAGATTTGGACCATTAATGATGGTCTTGTTCTATGGGTTCCATGCCTCACTATGGGTCTCTCTCTTATGAGAGATAATTCATCCTTATCAATGATGTCAATGATTCCATATGTATACTATGATACAAGGATACTTTAAAATTGACAAAGTTTTACTTGTCGTATTGCATTTTATACTTCAGTTTTTATACAAAAATTCATGCCCCCCTCATATATCTATAGTGTGTCTCTACCATCTCCATACCGTATCTGAGCATCATAGTCTATGAATCCCTATCATATATTCATGTATATTCTATGAATTGACCATGCACTGATGCAAATAGACCCTTCATCCCTTAACAGGGTTTTGAGATACAGAACATCTTTCTTACCTTGTATGTGAGTACTCATTTCACCTAATTTTTTTGAACTTATATTTGTTAGAGAATTTCTTTTGGAAAGAAAATGTAAAAATTTGGTGTGTTGGGACATGCAAATAATGTGGTTGCTCTTACCTTTTATTGATGGAATCTTATAGTGGTCACCGCTTACTTGTTATTTTATTTATAAATGTAGGAGGTCATGGATGGATACATGGTGTCAACCGGTGAAGCCAAATGATTTGAAGGGAATTTTATCTCCAAATTGGATGGATACACATGTAAGTAACCGCATATGTTCCTATATAATCTTTAAAATGCAGTGGAACCATCACTTTTGTCTTCTAAAGTCACCTGGCACTATTTTCAGATGATAGATGAATAGTTAAAGAATGTACGTGAAAAGGCGACGGACTCCCATTTTTTTCCATCAAATTTGGCGGTGTGTATTTGTTGAAACACGTGTTAGAATTGGCAATCCCAACCAATGACTATATTATGCCTTTTATTTTGTAGGATTTGTATATTCACAAGGCCGAACACATTTACTATACTGCATTTGGAGTGGAGCCATTCCTGAGTCGTCAGTTCTCACAAATTCGTACTATGATTTTTCCCATCATGCGTAACGGTCATTTCTTCCTCATAGTTAGGTTTGTCGATCGTGAAAGATTTGAATATTATAATTCTATCATGGGGAGAGATGGCGACCGGCAGTTTGCAAAGGAGTTTGTAAGTTTGGTCTATCCTTTTTAGCTTATATATGACAGCGTCACACATTAAACAATTTGGTTGGATGTTTTACTCGAAACTGAGTTGGATTTATTAACCATATATTTCATATGGTGAAGTTAGTGTTGACTTTAAAATTAATTTCAGTTTTGAATATTGTTGAAATTGATCATGCTTAAAGCCACATTTGACTTATGTAATTCGCATCAAGCATCAATAAGGTTCATTGTGAATAACAGAAAGTCTGAAAGTGTACTATAAATATTATTAAAGAGACACTATGAAATTTCTACAGCCACTTCTGTAGTCCAATTTTTACGTCAGGCCATGTTATCTTACACCATAACTCCTTTCTTTTCCTTAAGATGGGCCATCATAATTGTTAAGGTTAGATAAAATAATAATACCATTAAATCATGAGGATTAGCTAGTCTTTGGAACTGATTCCTTTTTAGAGCACTTTGGTGCAAGGGTATTATGTAGAAGTGAAGCTCTTTTTCTCTTACCATATCACAATATTTCTTTATTCGTGGTATTAATAAAATATGCCAGAACTTTTGCTCGCACGAGAGAAAACTCGAGCCAAACCACCCCCTCCAGAATTCAATTTCCACAGCAACTATATACAGAAAAGTCTATTGAATTTCCAATCATTTAATTGCTTAAAGTGCAAAGAGATTCTCTTGATTTTTAAACTACTTCTAGGAAACAGGTGACTAGCTTTTAGCCCTTTTTTTGATAATTTGCAGGCTAAAAGAGGAAATGAATTAAGGGTGCATTAAATGGTTGCAATAGTAACAACAAATTGCATGAGAAGAAATAATTAAATCAGTTTGCTTCATTTTTCTGCTATACCCTTATATAATCCCTAAAACAACTGGCTTAAATCCTCGAAGACCCAAACAAGAAGTTATAGTAACCCCATTGTCATCATATAATAGACCTTTGTTACCATTGTTCTATCCATTTATATTAGTTGTTATAATTCTATGCATCTTTATAGAATATTCTTACTTGAATATAAAAAAAAAAATGAAAAAATAAGTATCACATTCTTATATGTGTACTTTAATATATAGATAGTAAGCCAAACATGTGAGCACATTTGACCGGATTCAGTTGCAGGCTTCTTTTCTTTATATCCCTTTTAACATTCATCTTATTTTATGGTGCCATGCTTATTTGCTTTTATTCTCTTTGTCCTTCTAAACTATTAGACCATTTTCTTAAAAGAGTTGTTTCATGGGCCTGGGATGGGATGACCCCTCAAGTTGGCCACTCGAAGATGCTGAGAATTGCCCTCAACAGGAGAATATGTAGGTGCTATACCACATATAATCTTAATATTATATATTCTGTTTCACCCACTCCTATATTGATGAATGCCATCTTATCTTTTGTACAGCAATGACTGTGGCATATTTGTAATGGCCTTTGCTGAGCATGCTGTACTCCAACGATTGGTTGCGTTAACTCATGCTGATATTTGGTACTATCGTCAAAGAATAGTAATTGATATATATGCAAGACAGTGGGAGATGGCAGACGTGGTAGAGGATGAAAATGCTTTAGAAACAAATGTAGTAACGGAAGAGAGAGGATGAGTCAATGTATAACCAAGATTTTGAGATGCACTGCTGTGTTTTTTGCTACCTTTGCGTAGTAATTGTTTTTATTTTGGATGTATCCATTCGATTGTTCCGCATGTGGTCCAATGTGTCTTACATTTGATGTAAACAACTGACATGCAGTAAATAAGTTATGGTGGATTTTAAACTTTATGGTCAATGAGAGAATTCCAGATGATGTCAAATGTGTTGATTGTTTTTATATATGAATGAGGTTTTAACATGGATTTGTTTATAGGTAGATATAAGTTTTGGTATCTCCAAGGATGTGGCTAGACATTCCATGCAATGTTGGTGTCAATTTCAAATGAATGAGCAGGTGATATTAGTGTGTTGTCGATGTATCATGTGAATCTGAATGTGAAGGTAGGTGCTTTATAGTGCCATGTGATGTGCAGGTGGAGATGAACAAGACATATAATGTGAAGCTGCAGGTAACTTAAGATAGTGTGCTACACTATCTTATGCACATGACTTAAGATGAATGTGTTCAAAGTGAATGCAGTTGAAGAAAAGAAGGTGTACAATGTGAATGTGCAGTGTGGTTCAAGATAGTGTACTGCACTGAATAAATGTACATATGACCTAAGATGTAAATCATGAGTGCTTCATATGCAGGTGAAGAGAAGAAGGTTTTTCAAATATCTATGCAAGCGAAGCACATCCAGTTGTACAACACTGAAGCCAAGTGCATATGACTATTGATGTTCGTTTTTTAACACTTCATGTGTAGGCGAAGAGAAGAAGGTGTGTAAATGTGAATGTACAGGTCATCTAAGTGCATGTACAACACTTCATGTGTAGATGTGGCCTGAGGTGTGAATTGTGAATGTGAGTGTGCATTTGAATAACAAAAGGTGTTAGATGTGAAACTGCAAGTGATACAAGACTAAATACAACACTTCATGTGCACATGAATTAAGATGGTTCAATGTAAGTGCTTCATGTATGGTGAAGAGAAGATGGTGTAGTTTCTGAGTGTGCTCTCTTGTAAGATATACATTATTTATGTTGTAAGATTAAAATAACAATTGTGCATGGAAAATTCCATGCGTTGGGCTTTCACCTTTTGACAACACCAGGAGAGGAAGGTTTTGTCAAGGCACAGAAAGCATCTCATAACAAAAAAAAAAAAAAAAAAGTAAGATACACATTATGAATGTTGTGAGATTAAAATTACCATTAGCTCCATGTGTTGGGCTTTCACCCATATGACCTTGTTAGGAGAGGAAGGTTTGTAAAATGGCACAGATAACATAAAAAAAAAAAACAAAACAAAACACAAATGCCGAAGTAAGATATACATTGTGAATATTGTTTGATTAAATAAAAACTGATGAATGGACAATCAAAAACAGAAAAAAAAAAAAAAAAAAAAAAAAAAAAAAAAAAAAAAAAAAAACAAAAATGCTGAAGTAAGATATACATTATGAATGTTGTTTGATTAAATAAAAACTGATGAATGGACAATCCCATGTGAGGATCATATCACCTTGTCAATTGCTATACGTTGTGATCAAATGGCACATAATGTATCTAATAACACACACACACAAAAAAGACCACCAAGTAAGAAAAAAATCTGAACTAAAATATACATTATCATGAATACTTCTTGGCAGATAAATACACATTGCGAATAGACATTGTGAAGGTTGTGATCAGGAGAGGAAGGTGTATAAAATGGTAGAGAACGCATCTCATAACAAAAAATAAAATAAAAAATAAAAATCTGTTACAATACACATTTTGATACTACTTAGTTTAAGTACACATTGTGAATGAACAAATTCCATGTTCCAACTCTTACCAGCAAGAGCACATTGAAAATCTACAGACTAAGACCGAATGCCGAGCCACAAAAAGTGCATGCATATCCATTATAAGACTACACATAGTCTAAGAGATTCGTCAAGCAACTGCTTCAATATATACAAAATGTATCATCTTTTTCTACGAAGTAGTCACATATAGACACGACTAGACAGACAATCATACAAAAGGTTTTGAGCTTATTGGTGCACATAACTACTGTCGAGCAGGTGGGTAACGACATCTCTTTCAATTATGCCCAATCTGGCGACAATTGGAACAAGTGACTTACCGCCTTTGTCTGTCCTCTGTACGAGTTCTGTTCTTTTTAGGTCGGCCAGCTTGTCGTCGTGCATGTGGAGGTAAGACGCAAAGATTGCTCTGAGCTTCCCATTTGTGGATGTCTCTGATCGCATGGACGAATATCATTATATGTTGACCGATAAACATCGCTCGAGAACCAATGCTTACAGTAATCATATCGATCAACTCCTCTCATTTAAATTGCTGCCACTGCATGTGAACATGAAATACCTAGGACATCCCACTTCCGACAAGTACAGGATCGCAAATCAAGATACACCACATCAATGTATTCGGAAGAGTAAATCTGGTATTCGAATTGACTTGCAGGTTGGACTCCCAACCAACGGGATTCATCGAATTCTTTACTCAATATTTTCTCGGCATTTGGAGTTAGTCTTGTAAGCAAGCCAAGTGAACTGCAATGGCGCACCTCATAAAATTTCATTAATTTACACCATACGACCTTAACTTGTTTTGTGATTGGATACTCCCTATCCTCTTTCAATAAACTGTTTGTGCATTCCGCAACATTGGTTGTGATCATGTCATACCGTCTCCCTTCTACAAATGCATTTGCCCAGTGCTGCGGCCCAATGTCTTCAATCCACTTGAATGCTCTTTCATCCAGATCCTTTATTTCAGCCATATATCTCTCATAATCAACCCGCCTATATGCTCTTGCAACATTCCAAAATTTCACCATCAAAGCCTCGTCCTTGTACTTCTCTTTAAAGTTTGTTGATATATGACGCATGCAGTAATTATGACTAGCGTGAGGAAAACGTTCTTGAACGGCTCGTATGAGGCCTTTTTGTCTATCTGATACAATGGTCAAATTAGGAAAGGGCCTTAAGTTCACATCTAACTCTGCAAGGAATCATTCCCATGTATCACTATCATCTATCTCAGCTATGGCAAAAGCGATGGGAAATAACTTACGGTCTCCATCATATATCACGACAACAAACAAAACTCCAGGATATTTTCCACGAAGGTGGGCACCATCAACAGCTATTAATGGGCGTAATGAACTCTTGAAAAAGCGGATGCTTGAGCCAAAAGCCCAAAATAACCTCTAGAATGAATTATCATCTTCCCTGATTAGATGAGACATGCTGCCTGGATTTGTCCTTTCTAGTTTAATGTAATAACGAGGCAGGATTCTGTATGAATCTTCATAAGAACCACGTATATCAAGCAATGCTGTCTCTTTTGCTAGCCAAGCTTTCCTGTAGCTCATATGGACGTCAAACTCTAATTAAAAGTCCGTCACAATTTCTTTTGGAGTGTAACTTGGATGGAGTCGCAACCGTTCTTTTATCTAGTCAGCAATCGAGGCTGATGTGGCCTGAGAATGTGTGAGTCCCATCATTGGCTTCGAACAAGTATGTTTTTCAGAATACGTTCGCACAATAAACTGCGGCCCAGACTGCAGGATAGATCCATGGATGTGCCAAGGACATTGATGATCACCACACCTTACACTTAATTCTGTTGTAGACCTTTTCACCCAATGAAGCTTATAATTGGTGTACATTGCAAATTTTCTCAATACAGTCCTAAATGATTCACAAGTCTGAAACCGTCTTCCATTTCACATTTCACGAAAAGATGCATCATAGTGATCCACACCAACATGGTCATCATCAGGAACTAAAGTATCAATAACATATTCTACTCTCACAACATTTGATGCATGACCCAATCCTTCTTATGCATGCGATGTTCTATATGGTCCTATGGTAGTTTGCAATTCATATTCTCTATGGTCAACATCAATATCAAATTCATCTTCATCATTTTCAGCCCCTCTTCCACTACATTGAACCCTCCATCGAAACAAGGAATTTTGGGTACTGCATCCGTTTCCATCCAACCCATGACAACTTCATCCCTTATATTAGAGAATTTTCCATTTTCATCTTCTGCAAGATTAATGGGAGTTATTAAATCTTCAAGCATGGCCTCCACAAATGGGTTATCATGAGGTACAACAGGCATGTTAAGGTCAAACTAGCTGAGAAAATGAGAAAATGAGACGTCGCACTTGCATGGCAAACAGTCAATCATATATAAATTACATAGTATGATCAAATTAGATGTGTAGTGAACCAAACCTATAAACATCCTCTCTTGTTGAAGGGCTACATGTATCCTTTTCACCATTGGGAGAGTTTGTGGTGTTTGTATATGTCATCGAATTCCACATGCGTGAATCACCATGTCATAAAACAATCAGTAACATAACTAAAACAAGTTATTAAACAAATTAGCAGTTACTGCATTTGTTATGATCGGTTGTGGTGGAACCTGTTCAAATTGAATTGCGGTCTATTTCCTCGCTGGCTGATAGGCCGAGCGTATGTAAACCTTAGATGTGATGGTTGTTGACTTGCACTTCACTATTTATATGTAAATACATAAATATAGCTTGACTTCCATTTTGGAATAATCTGAACATCCGATGGAGATCATCATCACCTCTTATGGTTATGAACGTGAAGCTTCGGCCATTATGATACTTATATTGCATATTTATATGCTCATCATGAAGCTCCCAACCAGTTTCTTCGTTTATCTTTTCGAGTAGTTGATTGAAGGTTATATTGACATCGACCCATATTACCTTCTACTCACCACCATTGTAGACTGGAAGTGGATTGCTTACGTCTAATATACCATTAAAATGACATATTATACATATCTCAATATTATCCATCCTACGAAGGAGAACACAGATTTCGTATAATAAGATTTACTTTTGAATATTTTTGAAGTTCCTCACAAGCATTCATATAATCCATGAAGATTTAACGTGTGAAAATAAATATCGGAATAAGTATTTCTTTAGTAAATAAGATGAATGTTAGGAATTACTAAGATTTGCAGGTTGTTAAATATAAAATAAAAAACTACTCTATACATATATTGAAAATTAAAAGAGTTAAAACCTAAGCATTGACATTTAGGATATCATGAAGCTGCATATTTCTATAACATTAACAATCAAATAACAATGCATCATCCGTTCATAAAAATTTAAATAAATGCATTTTCTTAATCAATTCTACACTTAGATATTCTTGCAAATTTATTTTACATCTCATTGGTACTGATTCTCTACATTTAGCAAAAGTATATACACACACACACCCCCACACCCACCCCATAAAACACCTATTTAAATAAAATAATAATGACAACATGAGGTTTGGTCAGTTAGTGCCATATCTTTGGGGTTTTGATGTTAGATGGTCACAAATGTCTTTAATTGTTATCTAGGCAAGCTGCAAAGTTAGGCCTCAATTGTGAAATCAATCAAGACCGTTCATCTAATGAATATCACCATTCGTTGATAGCTATTAAAGAATCTAAACCATTTAATCGTTTGCTTACTTATATATAGCATTAAAAAAATCATTAAAATTTTAAGATAATGATCAAAGTGATGTCTGTAATGCCACAATAATAGGAAAAGGCTAAAAGAATATGTAGACATTCTGAGTTTGTGCTAGGCCCACCATAGGACGAGATGAACAAGACATGCCACATTGTTTTTTGCGACCGGACGTCCAAGCCAAATCTAGTTGTTGGTAATTCATGATGAGAACAAGGGGATTTTTTAATATATCAACAATAGGATGTTCATAAAAAAGTGAGGCTCCACAAGTCCCACCTAAGGTCACTATTAATATTTACACAAAATATTTTAAATATTTCTACAAGTGGGATTCTTTGTATTTTAACTATTTTTTTTAAAAGGCACAAAAGTAGAAAAAAATAATACAATAAATAAGAGGGAGATACATACAAGGTGGGAAACATGGAATAAATACCTAAGACAAAGATGTGGCAGGAGATTCAATTGCTATATATATGATAATGGCCTAAGGTTGACATGCAGAGAATGTGGCAAGAGATCACTTGTTATGTGGCAGGAGTTGCACTTGAAGAGCAGGGAAGTAGAAAATCTGAAACGAAAGCAACGGAACGGAAAGAACTTATAAATAGAAATACATTCGTTGACTTTTAAGCTTTCATTTTTTGTGATATCGCAACGTAAATTGCAATATCGCAACTAAAAAATTGCAGTATCGCAACTATACATTTGCGGTGTCTCAAAAAAAAAATAATACAATTTCTGCCTGCAAAGCTGTGCGAACTGTACGGAGAACGTTTGGGTAATATGTTCAACTTTAGTAACAAGGGGGAGAAATCGAATACTGTAGGTGACCGTACAGAAAATTTTCCTTTTATGAATTTTAAGCTTGAGAGATATTAATTGGGTCCCACTTCTCAGTTATGACGTGGCTTAGTGTGGATCAACTTCCATACAAAACTGTTTAAAAACTTTAGCGACCGTTTTGCAGCTTTCAAAATAGAAAGAATTAACTATGTGATGTATTGTGATCGGAAGCCTTGGGCATCAATCATGTGAATCTCGAGTTCCGGGTGAAACAAACAAAACTCAGCTTCAGCCCCGTTGTAGATTCCAACAACTTTAACCAACACAAAGCCAGATCTCGACGCTTCGCCTCGGAAAAAATCCTAACCACACAAACTTACTGTTATCATCTCGTCACCAAATTTGTTTTTAATATAAAAAAATGGGACCATCATCAAGTATTTAAATAAATAAATTACTATTAATAATATATATTTTATATTTTTTTAAACACAATTATTCTTGTGTGCTTATAATATAATATAAGACATGACGGAGTCTAAATCATGTTTGTTTAAATAGTAGAATTTGAGAAACTGGAGTTTAATTTTAGCGTTATTTTTCAGGAGGCCTGAATTTAGTCATCTGGACTTCGGGCCTGTTATCTTGCATTAAATAGATTACTACGCGTGAATTCATTTTCATTCCCATCAACTATTGTTCTTTCTATTTTAAGATGATGCTGTTCAGCAGCTGGTACACTTAATATAGGTGCCCTGAGTAATTTTTTTTTTCACAATTTTTTACCTTCTCAATAACGTCAGTATCTATGAGGTCTTTGATCCAAAGGACTTATTAAGTGATCCTGAGCTACACTGGATTTTTTGGGCTCAAATTCTTAATAAAGAAAAAAATATTATTCATATATATAAGGATTTTATTAGAAAAATCATCTGGGCTACATCAAAACGTCCCTTTTAGTTTTCCTCGCATGGGAAGCGATCCCTCCGCTTTTTTTTTTTTAATATGAGATATGTGTCGATATTGACCATCCGTGGTGCTTTCAAACAAGAAAAACCCTTTTTTTATGTGGTCGGCACCTAGGTGATTTTTTTGATAAAACTCTCTATCTATCTATATATAAATACATATATATATATATATATATATATATAAACACCCCTCTCTTTAATAGTTTTAGGGCCAATATTGTGTCAATTAAGTCTTTTCACACACACTGCCTCCGATAAATAGTCACAAATCCAAGTTTTACATTCATCCAACTTTTCTCACTATTGGATTGAAATCATTATAAAATGATGCCTCTAAACAGTTAAATTTTAGGGCCACAGATCAAAAGGTTAGCATGATTTTATAGGCTTAAGACTTTGCATGTAGGTATGCCTTATATGAATCTTTCCATCCAATGGACTTCCATGATCATCAGGGGCAAAACCAGGATTTTTTCTTATGGGGGGCCAAATCACAATCTCAGTTATTCAATCATAGCACAAATACCCATCCTTTCTTATACATGTAGCTTGTAGATTACAATTTAAAACTTTTTTTTTTAAACCTAAAAAAAAGAAGTAATAATAGCATCCCATATCTAAGATCTAAACCATTCAAAAATATGGTTCTACTAGTTTTTTTTTTATCTCCTTGATATAAATTTCTTTAATCATATTTTTCTGTCATGGATAATATTAATCATAACAAAAAATTATCACAACTATATTGCTTTATCCACAATGGATAAAACGCCAATTGAACTAAAATTTAATATAATAATAGAATGCAAACAAACATTGATTTTAAGTGGATTATATTTCAATATAAGCAACCAATATTGAAAATACATAATGACTTATAGTGAAATTAGTACATCTACGTAATGTAAAAAATAATTATAGAAGAGAAAGTGGGTTTTTTGTTCTTTTTATTTATTCATACCTCAAAGTCAATTTCGCGACTTACAAATTCTTTCAATATCTCCAATAAAAGGTTGTGCTTTCTCATCTTACTCTCTCTTGGATTATAAGATTTAGGGCAAGTCTAAGATGAGAATGAACATTAAAAAAAATCTCTTCCTCAATCTCCATCAAGCTTTCTTCATTTGTTCTGCTTTGATTCATTTCATTTCCTTCCTTTTCCTTGAGTCCGGATCCTCTGAGGATTTCCCCTATGGTGACCGCGAGTGGACCAATCAAGGTTCGTCCCGTCACCGGACAACCTACCATACATCCGGGCAAGGGCTGCCCACAATGACGTGGGGAAAATCCTTAGATGATCCCGATTCTTTTCCTTCTAAGTTTTCCCAAAAATCAACAATATTTTTATTTCCTTTTTTGTAAGACTCAAAACTATCTTAAAAAAGCCCTAAATAATGGATTAATAGATGGCCACACATGGAGGGGCCAAAGTACTATTTTTAGGGGAGTTATGAGGAGAGTGACTGATGTATGGGGAGCCATGGCCTCTGCTAGCCCCTAGGTTTGCGCTTGATGATCATTATGCATCCCAATTGGCCAAATTAGGAGGCGCTCTCATATATACATATTAGGAGTTTTTTTTTCGGAAAAATCTCCTTAGACTCTTACCAGACCCAAAAGGACCTAAAATTTCATTTGTAACCGGATTGGACTTCCCGCCACACTTTCCTTTTTTTTTTTTTTTTTTTGCACTTTCCCACTAAGCAGCGATATCGCTACTTACAGAGTATTTAAATGACCTGAATTTCCTTTTCTCATTTGTTATATTTTTGTCAATGAAAAGAAATTTTCTACAGTGAAAGCCAAACGGGAAAGCCAAACCTTCTCAGAACCCTTTTTTGGAATTTTCTCTTCTATTACTTTACTACAGTGAAAGGTGAACTCTAATAAAGAGTCAACGGGAAAGCCAAACCTATGACGTCCTCCAATAAGCCAAAAGTGAAAGAAGTAGATAAAGAAATTCCACAAGTGTTTGATAAGAATCAAATGTTGGAAAGTTCTTACTATGAATGACAAGGAGGAACTTAAGACCACAGCAATGAAGCATCTCTTTTAAAGGAGAGGAAAATGGAAAAGATGAGGCGGAGGGAGGGCGTTTAGATTTTCAAAAATTCTACTTGGACAAATTCATAGGATTTATCCAAGATTCTGGCCAAATAAATTTGTCCAGGTAGCACTACTCTTAGATTTGAATCGAGCGGCAAAATTGTTACTCAAGAAAAAGAAAAAGAAAAAAAAAAAGAAAAAAAGAAAAACAATACAAGTCAGGGGACTGCCATAAGTTTTCTTTCTTTTAAAAGGGAGTTCTTACGGTGAATGGCTGAATGCCCAACGCGCCGTTTGACCTTCGAGAATACTCTCTCTCTCTCTCTCTCTCTCTCCTTGTACGAAGCAGGCAGTCTTCTCTTAAAAGGTTAAAACGCCTGTTTCTTGCCCATTCATTTATTAATTGGATCGATCGATCGTTTCGAGAGGTGAGGTGATCTAAAAAAGCTGTTTCTCTGAGGAGCTTGATTTTGTGCGTGTCTCTCTCTCTCAGCCTCAGGTAAATCGTCGCATCCCAATCTATATCGTCTATGGTTGGTTTCTCAATAGATCCGATATTTCTTGCAAAGTTTCCCACCCATTTCCTGCTTTTGTTGTTTTTAGGGCAGTTTGTTCCTTGATGAGATGACCCATGTATTATATTGCCTTTGATTGAGTTTATATTGCTTATCACATCAAATCAATTGGATGTTCTTGTTTTGGCATTGGAATTGGTTCATTTTTTGCTTTGAATTTTGATGAGTCAGGCTCCCTCAGTTTCATCATATATAATTTTTTTTTTCATTGCTTTATTGTGTTGATTCTTATTTGAATTTTCGTGGGTCTCATTTATGTCTCTCTTTCTCATTTTTTTCTTCTTCTTCTTCGGATTTTCTTTTCTCGAACCCTCTGTTTCCTGGATTGTCCTAATGGATGCGAGCTTTTTCTTCTCTCTCTCTCTCTCTCTCTCTCTCTCTCTCTCTCTCTTCTTTTCTTCTTGTGAGATTTCTGCACATCTATGTCTATGTTGAATTTCAGATTGTTGCATATGTCTTGCTACAACCAGATTAAGGCATGGAGATTATTGTTATTATTATTTTGGGGTCTTTTCTGCTTTTAATTTTGTAGGTCTCTTTTGCTTTACCCTTAATATGTGAAAGAACACAAGCCTTTCTGTTTCCTGGATTGTCTTCTCCTCATTTAGAAAATCCACAGCCTATAGTTGTTGATTGTCAAATGGTTTTGTAAGAATGTCAGTAGCTGTATAAATTTCCTTACTCATGTTTGAGAAGAGAAACAAATCAAAAATTCAATGGTATTCTTGGATTCTTTTGTATTTCGTTTTGATATGTAGATTAATTAAGTATACATTTATATATTTTGTTCTTCTTCCTATCATTTTTATTGGGGTGTGGCTGCTTCTAATGTGGTCTTTTTAGAAGAGAGTTTTTTATTTTATTTTATTTTTATTACATGGATTTCTGTAATTCAATGATTCTGTTCGTAGCTGTATATCTTCTTTTATATGTTTGAAGAACAAAATAAATGTTTTTTTTTAATCCGTTCTTTAAATTTTAATGGGTATCTTTCACTCGTAAACTCAACAATAGAGGCACATTTGGTCCTTTTAAAAGAATTATCTTTCTTTTATTTGAATTTCAGCAATTTAATGGTGCTGCTTGCAGTTGGATGTCTTCTTTTATATGTTTGAGAGATAAAGTAATTGCTCTTTTTTTTTTTGTGTGTGTGTGTGTGTATGTCCCTTGAATTTAATGGTTTACTTTCAATCCTAAACTCAACAATAGAGGCAAGACTAGTGCCTAACAAAGCATTGAGTTTGCAATTCCCAGAGCTCCTTGATTCAGCAATAGATTTCAGCAGATACTTAGCAAAACATGCACGGGCAATATAATTCATTATATAAGAAATATACATAAATATTAGATGATTTATAATAAATTTAGAATATGATATTTCTTTGTACATATAGAGTTTTTTAAAAAAATACAATAAAAATAAATATCGAAATAATGAAGCAATCTTTAATCCATAAAAATATATATATATATATATAAAAACCCTAAACCCAACTTTCATCTAAGAAAAATTAAAAATACACCAACAATATTTAAAATAAGAGCATAACCCAACCGCATTTCCAAATCTTGCTAACCTGAAGGCAGATCTAACAAGTGCTATTTTCTTTCTTGTCACACCACTTTGTATACATGGTTAGTTTATTAACAGGGTATGAGAAATAGAACAAAATCAATTATACCTGGTAGGGAAAAAGAAGATGAATGGCCATAAGAGTTGTAATATAGGAAAAAAGAAAGTGGTGGGGTAGTCGAAGATATGGAGATAAAATGTAGAGATTTAAAACCATTTAGTAATTGCCCAATCAATAGCTTCTTCTTTTTTTTTTTTGACAAACCAATCAATAGAAATTTAAAACCATTTAGTACTTACCCAATTAATTAAACGGTAATTAAATGTGTAGAGATTTAAAACCATTTAGTAACTTCCCATCCAGTTAAATGGTAATCAAATGTCTGATTTCAATTGAAATCAGTTTCGAAAATTAAAAGTTGAGTGGTCAAAATCAATTGAGTGGACAAAATCAATTGGCAATTAAACTCGGTCTCTTTCATATATATAAATAAACTAGCAAAATAAGCCCTCGCTAAGCTCGGGCCAAAAAATAAAATTATTTTTAATTTTATAATATTTTTTGAGATACTATTGAGAAAAAAGATAAATCTAGAACAAACAAATATACCATTTTATATTGTTATTCGTAATAGAAATATTTTAGTAAGGAGAAATATACCATTTATCATTTTTAGAATTCCATTTATTAAAATTTATTTAAAAGTAAAATGTATGGAAAAATCACATAATTCGAAAATCAAACCTGAATTTATAGAATTTAATGAATTTTGATTTTTCATGTAAGAAGTCTACATAATTATTATTTTTAAATACAAAGTAAATTCTAACAAAAATATTAAAAAAAATGGAAAAAAAAAACAGAACTTTATATGAAATTGATGATTTGGTTTATTGATATCACATAATTTTATAATTATATGGCTTTCAATTGATAGACCTCTTATAGTGTCCAAGCTTTATCGTCATGTTGGTCATGTGGTAAGCTACCATGTTCCATGCTAAATTCGGACCCTTATTTAGGAAAACATAAGTGGCTAACTTGAGAATTATTCTTTTCAAATGAAAATTTAATAAATTAAGAATCAAATTTTTTTTGAAAGAAAGAATTAATAAAATCAAGAATCTACCACAAAGAAACAAGTAAATTCATTTACATGGTAAAAATCATTTTTCTTTATATCTAAGATATTATAAAATGAGTTCAGAATTTATAGTCGGTACTTAAAGAAAAAGCTACTTTGTATAATACATGGATGAGATTGACTTTTGCAATTCAAACTCAAGGTTACTTGATCACTAAAAATAATTACACATAAGAAATTTTTTTTATTTAAAACACAAATCTTCATTCACAAAAGAAATGAAAGTATTCCATTCTATCATCTCCCTTCGACAATGCAAACACAGATCTCCTAGTGGAAGGAGGAAAAATTTATATAGAAGAATTTGATTTAAAACATTGGGATTGTGGCAAATACCAATGAACATTAATTTTTATATTAAGAATAAATAGCTTAGAAAAAACTCCTTTGATCGTCCATGAGTCTCTAAATTATCTTTATCTTATTTACCCAACCAATCAATTTGGAGCTGCCTTAAAGGAGAATCTTTGTGCCTACATCTACCGATATAATAAATAACTACAATAAAGTGAAAAGAAACATAAAACTCTACATTTTCCACTTCCATTATATATATATATACATATATATATATATATATATATATGAAGTGAACTGGATTTGATTTTTTTCACTTCCATGATTGAATTCTAACATAAATTACATTCCAGTCAAAATTTATATATAAGTGTGGGAGGAGTTTCTAGCGATAGGAGTTATTGGGGATGTTTCAAAATTGAATGATCAAAACTAATGGGAGAAGAGTTATTAGATTATTAAATGGTAAAAAAACACATGGTCAAAATCAATTGGCAATTGGCAAGTGAAATTGGTAATCAAATCTAGTTCGCTTCATATATATATATATATATATAATTGGAACGGAGCTCTTTGAATCTTTCTTTTTTTTTTCTAATACATGTTCTGAGTCTGAAGGTTTTGTCATCATTAACCAGTGGCCCTCATTGGAACTTGATGGTTAGCAAATATCAATGATTTGCATGATCATCTTGAATAGGGGGAAAGAATAAGGTTTATGTAGTGTACAAAATGTGAAAGACACATTTTTCATCATTATCAGCATCATCACACCACCACCGCCGTCATTTTAGCTTAATTCAATCAATTTGGGGTTGACTTCAAGAGTTCTACTAATAGACTAATAGAAAGCTATGCCATATATCCTAACTTTTGAACTAAGGTCAATGATTGAAGTAATGTATCATATGATGACATAGAGGAAATACGCTGCACAAGATAATATCCCAATCGTAACGCACACCCGTTACAAAACATATCCTGATATGCTCCTTTTAGAGTAGTAACCCTCTCTATTGTTTATTACGAGCTGAGTTTGAAACTCTCAATCTAGTCATTTCTTCATCAAGGGATAACCAACCTCGCTGTCAATGAAACCTTAGCCATCTTTTCATGGTTCCCTAATTTCAACTTCTCGACTTGGCCCTATTCGAATTCATGCTCTTTGTAACTCCAGAGTCTTAACATGTATTTCTACATTACTTCATGCCACGTCTCCTTAGTTCTTCCTCTTCTGCTAGTTTCTTGATCTTGTAACCTTTCAACACATCCTACAGGGGCTATTTTTATCATTTTGTGTACAAACCCAAACCATTTCAGATGACATTCATTGCCTTTTGTTTTCTCCTTTTATTGAAGCCACATGTAGGTTCTCTTTTATTTATTTTTTTCATTCATATTTATATCCTTTATTGTAAATCCACACATCCATCACAACACTTCTCAACCACTACGCTTCAGATTCTTTTAATTTATTCAATTACTCAATATTCAACTCCATACAGCAAAATGGGTCTAATATTTTTCTTATAAAAATGTCCCTTTAACCAAAGTGACACTCAACAATCCTTTTGACTCTCCACTAGCTTGTCTTTGCTTTGCTCACCCTATGCCGATCCTATTTGTGCAGGGTTTGAACCTTGTAATAGACAATGATTCATACAACAAATTGATAGAATAGATATCCATAGATGAAGATCCATAGTTGTTCAAATCATCCACATATTGAGACGGCAATGAGCCAATGACAATAGACCTGGCTCTGCACTTTGCTTGTCTATTAGCCTGAAATACTTGTGGACACATAAATTCTCTATCCTTTTCCCTTGTCAATGATTTATAACAATACATCATGCCATTTGTAAGCTTTAGATCTTCATCTCTGTGTATGCCCACTTGATAGTGTTCTGTAACATGGAGAGAAGGCAGGTATTCTCTCATGCTCGCCCTGATTTCTTCTCGAAGAATTATTGTGTAAATAGAAACATCATTTGGTTGTTTGTGGAGCACTTGATTGACTTTGGAAGCCATTATGAATCAGTATGTACGCACTAGCTTATTCGATTACTGGCTCTAAGGAACTCTCTAAACAGACATGAACCCAAACCATTGTTAATTTGCTGCCCTCTGCTACAGCTTATGGGCTAGGGAAAGGTTTGTCATCTAATTCTGTATTGAACAGGAGTCTGGCAAACCAATGGCTGGGCCATCTTAAAAGTAGGATACTTTTCATTAGTTTGGTCTACTTTGGTTTTTGGTTCATTTAGCACAGGAAAATATCTTGATATACTTTGTTTTTTTTTTTTTTTTTTTTTTTTTTATGTTGTGGGGGTTTGGGTGGGGAAGGGTTTTAGCATTTGTATTGCTTTAAAAACAATGAAAGTTTGTTAATCCCTATTTCCTTAAATTGATGATGAGTTCTACATAGTTGCCAATCCTAAGTCTTTGATGCAATTTACATTTTATTTTAACTGGGAAATTTTATCCCTTTCTGGTTTGTAAATGCATGATTAAATTGAAACAGCTTCATTTGACAGAAAAAGGAACTCAGTAGAAATACAGTATGGCTGAACAACAGAATGTGCTCAGTATTGTGGTTGTTTGGAGGGGGAAGCATTTTAATGTGAAGATGGATTCAAACTCTACTATCAAAGATTTTGGACATACGCTACTGACATTGACTAATGTCAAGCCTGATACTATGCGTCTGCTAATGCCAAGATCTACCAATATGGGCTCCAAATTACTTACCCCTTTCTCGGAAGAACACTCCAGTTTAAGTTTGCAAGAAGCTGCTATTGTTGAGGTAGAAAATATGTTCTAGAATGTTCATATTTGTTTTCAAATGTTTGGTAGCGTTTTAGTTTGCAATATATTCATGTGTACATCTCTGTGTGTGTTCTTTTGTTGCACTTCAATGTTAATTGTCCAGACCAATCTAGGGTGTAAATGAGTGATGGCACAGGCCTAAAAAGGTGCATTTGGGTCAGTGCAGACCAATCTAGGCCTTAGTCTGGATTGAGTCGTTTTGAATATGGCCCAATTGTGAGTGATGTCGAATTGAATTTTGCTATGCTAAGCAAATTCATCAAGTCAACAAGGACCTAAACCATTAAATTCAAGAAAGTTACCTGGTCTAAGAATTAAGGAAGAGTCAGTTGATTTGATAGTGCTTATTCATGGACTAACCTAGGCTAGGGATGAAAATAGGTTCCGTAATGCCTGACGGACCCAACTTGAGTAAATGCAGTACAGGTGGAAGATTTGGACCTGTTTTTAATTTGGATCCAGGTATTCTCCACTGCATCAAACCAAAGGGTTGATATGATTTTTACCCACATCGCATATCTGTATGCTGACACCTGAGATTGTAAACTTAAATTAGATAAGTTTATATCTTTCTTCAGCACAAAATTTTAATGTTTGTTTACCAGTACTGATAATAGGACTGAGAGTTTCACCTTTTGACTTGTTATTCTTCCTCAGCCTTAGCAGGGCTAGCCCTAGTGTTCATTTATTAAATATAGATATGGGATATTTAAGCGAGGCATTTGTCCCTTCATCTTTATACTACGCATAGAAAGTTGTGTTCGACACCTATCTTTGTTGGCCACCTCCGATGGTTTTACCCTGTGCATGTGGATAGGGGGGTTTGCATGTGCCCCTAGAGATTAGTTCTCGGCTGTCCAGAATCGAGTGTCCCTCGGGCTCAGGGTCAAAGGCTCCTGGGCTAGGCTGGGTGGGAGATACCCTGGGTTATTAAAAAAAAAAAAAAAACTACGCATAGAAAGCCAACCTTGAGTCTGCAACATTTGAGACAAAGCATTACTGTAACATAGATTTAACATTAATGTTAAAGATATTTTTAAGTTGCAAGAAGTATATGTAAATTTGGGTCCAGTTCTATATGCCAGATTCAGATATTGGTACAGGTCTTGTACCCTAAACTAGTGTTGGGTTGGGGTCTTTTTTTCAGAGATTAGGGTCTGTGTCTGATGTACTGTGGGCACAACTCAAATCCGACCTGTTTTAATCCCAAACCTATGCCCAATATGGAGATATCAAACCTGGACATGCAAGCAACCTGTCTATTGATTGCCAATGTAGATTGATCATTGCAGGTATAGCAGTCTGTATGTTACCAATGCGATTGGAAAGGTAGCACTTGGGCCTTGGAAATATCTCATTCACCGCCAAGTAGCATAAACTGGCAATACTAGTGGAATACGCAGCACTTATTTTTAAGGCCAGCAGAAAACTGAATCCTGGATGCATCTAGTGCAACCTAAATCCTGAGTTAATCTTGTTCAAACTCATAGCAGTCTTTATTCGAGACAGCAACAGCCAGCTGCATGAGATAGTCACAAAAGTCGCAAGTTCTAACTGGTTGCATTAAGATAAGGTGTGAGGGTTTTTATTTTTTATTAATTATTATTATTATTTTGGGTGGGGGTGTTGGTAACAATAACTGTCATTAAAGATTGCAGAGAAACAACAATAAGCGCCCAACAAAGAACAAAAGGGAAATAAGGTATAAAAGCATTATACCTCACCAAAAAAACACAGTGTAGAAGAAACAAAAAATACATGGTAAAATTAATAAATGAAAGAGATCTGTCCACCCCTTGCTTGGCCAACCAATCTGCGAAGCCGTGCCTTTTGCTGCCCACCCAACATGATGGAAATCCATAGGCATCAAGAAAGACAACACCTTAATCTCATTAAAATAAAACTGAAACCTCCAGTGGGGAGGCACAAAAAGACACCTAAGAGATAGCATACAAAGAGTCACTTTTCACTACTAGCTTGGAATGAAAAGAGAAAGCAAAAGGCCATAGCACTTCTAAGATAACCACTACCTCCCCCCTCATTATACTCCATGCAACCCACATGCTTAGGGAACAAAGCCACCACCCAGGACACACATATGGGATGGTCAATCCTATGATGCTTAGATATGGCCTATATATGGCAAGGACGGGGCAGGGACATGGATTTCACATAAAAAGTGAAGTCTCAAATAGGATACGTTGCCCCGTTTTGAGGTTTCCGTGCATCATTGATTCTATCCCAGCGAGAAAAATGGAATGGCTGCAGAAATGGAATTGACAACTATCCTTGGCAATCCTAAGGAAACTTTGAATGTACTTTAGAAGATTGATGTGAACATCACAAAGGTATATCATATTTAATTTTTAACTTTAATTACTCTGTAAGAATGATGTGATCATCTGTTGGCCACCAACTCATGTTGGAGACTTTAACTTGATCTAAGAGCTAGTCACTGACCCATTTCATGGATTGGACAGTTTGTATTGGTCCTTGAGCAGTTTCCTGTATGGTTCATTTTATTCATATTTTTCTGCATGTAAACACACATGCATATCTGCTTAACTTGTGAGACTGTGTGTACCCCTTGTTTCTCACTTGCAGGGAAAGCTTATTAGAATGATGGGTGTGTTTGATGATGAAATTAAAGACATGTCACAAAACAGTACAAAAGACTTGAGGATAGCTGGGTTTGATGAAGAGGAGAAGAGATTGAAGCAGCGATTGTCCAATAAGCCCAAAGCTTCCCTGAAACTTCCACAAGGAACCTACGTATTTTGTGACTTTCGCACTCTTCACATCCCAGGAATTGAGGTTTGATGAGTTCTTTCCTGTCTTATCTAGTACTACATGAAAATATCATGGGAGCCTGTATCACAGTTGGAAGGTTCTCACTGTTACAACCACGGGGTTGCGGCATTTTACCATTTAAAGGAAAAAAAGGCATGTATGTAGAAGACCACATGGTTAGAAGTCAGTGATGACCTACTTGTTATGGACTCATGGTTGATCTTGATGGCCTACCTAATACCATTGGATTTATTAAGGTCAAATGGTAGGGCTGATTTGTAGTTTCCAGAAATGACTAGCTCATGCATTTAATCTTTTCGGGCTCTTGGTATCACGGCTTCATTTAATTATTTACCTTAAAGTTACATTAAAAATTCATAATTTCAATAAATCTTCTGTTGCAGTCTTGCATGTGTTCCTATTGAACAAACATCCTCGAAATTCCTGCTTTTAAAATGATTAAATAGACTGCATACAATTTCATCTTTTTGTTTTAATGTAATTTTGTTTCCCCAATACCGTCCCTAACCTATGAACTAGTTTCAAACAGACAAAATGATCTACACCCTACCAACTGAATTAGGCAACATAGGTTCTGAATGCCTTGATCTCACTGCATGGAAAAAAAAAAAAGATTGGGATACTTTGTTTTGAATCTCTTAATGCTTGAAGACTTTGAATTTTTTTTATTTACTTTGTACAGATGACGAGTTAAATTAATATAAAACCTTCATCCACCATGTATTGGGTGGCTGTCTATTTTTGGAAGCATCACAAGAATGGAATAAAAGAGAGAACTTCTTTTACATGGATTGGATCAATCCAGATTTATTTGGTTGAGTAGATATTATCTTAGTCTTTAGTCACTCTTTTGTAATTCACTTTTGATGAGATTAGAACTACTTCCCACGAAAGAAATGGTTTAGAGAATGTCTCATGTTTAATTTCCTATGCACCTTTGGCATTCTTTGCTTTTTTCGTCTCCTCCTTTTTTTTGTTCTATGGAAAAGCAAAACAGCAGCAGTATGAGGGATTTGTTTCTACATGTATTTATGGAGTTGCAGAAAGTATAAACCATTATCATCAAAGCCTTGTCCCAACTATATTGGGGTCGGCTACATGAATTATGTTTCTCCATTCCGATCTATTTTGAGCTAAACCCTTAGATTAGTTGCGCTTCTTCAGACCTATTTTTACTACCTCCCTCCACACCCTCTTCAGCCTACCCCTTCCCCTTGGTGGGCCATCAACCTGCATGGCTAAGCTTTTTCTTATTGGCTTGTGTTGAACATGCCCAAACCCTCTCAAAGGGGTTTTTCTAATTTTATCCCATATTGATGTTACCCCTAAATGCTTTCTAAAGCGCTTAATTCTAATTTTATCATCTCTATTTTACCACATATCCACCTCAACATTCTCATTTCTGCTATATCCATTTTATGCATATGTTACTTCTTGATTGGCAAACATTCTGCTTCATACATCATAACTAGTCTAATTGTTGTCCTACAAAATTTTCCCTTCAGTCTTACTGGCATTCGTTGGTCACAAAGCATTCCAGTAGAAAATTTTCACTTCAACCATCCCCCTTTCATCCTATGTTTGACATCTTCATCAATCTCTCCGTCCTAACTAATTATCAAGCCAAGGTAACATAATGAATCTCTTTGTGGTATCCATCGGGCTTTAATTCTAACAATAGTTTCGGCTCTTTGTATATGCCTGCTGAAGTTACAATTCATATATTCTATCTTTGTACGACTTATTTTAAAGCCTTTGGATTCCAAAGCCTCTCACCATCTCTGGAGTTTTGCATTCACACAATCTCTTGATTCATCCACCAGCACTAGCAAACAACATACACCAAGATACCTCCTCTTGAATATGAGCAGTTAACTCATTCATAATCACTGCAAAGAGATAAAGGCTTAGGGCCTACCCCTATCATTTGAAACTCACTTGTCTCTCCGTTAGAAACTCATCTATCTCACCATTGGTAGTTCTCACACTTGTTACTGCCCCTTCATACATGTCTTCAATAATTTCAGTTTAACCTCTTAGAATATTTCTTTTATTTAAAACCCACTGAATTAAATCTCTAGATACCATGTCGTAAGCTTTTTCTAGATCGAGAAACTAAAAACCATATTGGGTGTAAAAATAAATGAATGAATAAATCTTTTGCTCGATGGGAGACTCAAACTCGTGCTCTCACTTTGACACCCTCTCTCTTAACAGCTAAGCTACAGCTTGGGGATGGTGAGATCAAAATTTTAGATTGTTTTCAGGTGAAAACGCAAGGAAGTGCACATGGTGGAAGTGGTTGGTTTTGGGCCAAGGTGGCATGGTGGAAGTGCTGCACTATTTCATCAGCTCCCTTTCTTTGATTGGTATTTGGTATTGAACTTGGCAAAGGGAGTATATGTTTTACATGTTTCCTTTTACTAAGAAAAAATGACTTGTGGTGCAAGCTGTTAAGGAAATTTACTCATGTTATTCATTGCCCGTCCAAACATACCTAAAGTGATATTCAGATATTTCTCCTGTCCCAAATGCACATTGGATTTAATTTTTGAATGACCACCATTCTTCCAAAGCATTCAGTCTGATTGCTACTTGGGGTGAGTTTAAAAGCACCTTTGAGTCTCTGCCACTGAATTCTCAGAGTTCTGTATGATCATGTGCTATTAATATCATTGACTGTGTTATTGCCTTTCCCCACAGCTAAATCCTCCAGCTTCAGAGGCCTTGAAAAGAATGCATATGCTTGCATGTGATCCGGGTATCATTGCTGTCATGAATAAGGTATTGGCTCAGTAATATTAATGCGCTCTTTCTTTTTACTGTAGTTTTATGATACATCCTTCTGCTTCTTCAGCATCGTTGGCGCATAGGAATCATGACGGAGATGGCACCTGTGGGATATGTGGGCATCAGTCCTAAATGCATTCTAGGCTTCAACAAGGTATTATTCTTCAAAATGTGTGCTTTGGATGAACTCCACATTGGATTTGACTTGAAAATTTTGGTCGAATGGGTGTGTCCATTCTCCTGAGAATTTGGCTCAGGTTAGATCAGAATGTAGAAACATAATTCATGTAGCCAACCCCAACGTGCATGTGGAAATTAGAGGTTGTGGCATGTAGCATACTATTGTTCTGATTTTTCCACTGTGAAGTTATATCAGTTGTCGGCAACTTTGCCAAAAGGGAAACTGACAGCCCCAATCTGTGAACAAAATAGGCCAGACTCCTGGATAGCGTTCACCGAATCCACAGGATTCCAAGCAAGATAGGCCAAGCTCCTGAAGAGGGCTGGCCAAATCCTTGAAAGGAATTCCACACAGAAGCGTTCTTGATCGAAGAGGGGCACTTACAAATAAAGAGAAACTGAGCAATTCTTTGTTGAAGTATTGGAGATGATCCTCCAATGGGGGAATTACAAATATATCGAGTAGGGATTGAACATCCCCCTCTTCCCTTTCGTAATTTGGCTCAAACTTCTAGATCTTCTCTAACAAGAAAGAATCTTAACATCCTAAAAATTAGAATCTTGCTAAAAGAGTTCAAAATAAATTAACTTTAATTAAAGATTCTAAATTAAACTCAATTACCTACATCCAACAGGTTGTCCAGCCCATGGATTGAGTGGGCTGGCCAAATGGTCCAATTGGGCCCGGTCAACCCATAGGTCATTGGTGTGGCCTGCATCAGAAATCATCAGTGGCCTATTATTTGTGCTTTCTAATTTCTATGCAATTCATGAGTTGAGTGGAATGTATAATCATTTTCTTGCCCAAAGGTTTGAACAGTCTGCAATATGTGACATCCTAGAGTAGAAATTTGAATAGAGGAAATCAGGGAGGGAGGGAAGGAGGGAGCGAGGGACTAGGGAGGGAGGGAGAATTTGGTATCCTTATTCTTTTATTCAAGTCCATCTCGGAATTTGGTATCCTTATTCTTTTATTCAAGTCCATCTCGGTTGTGGCTGTTATTCTCTGTTTGTTGTTCCTTTCTTCTTAATAAAATTTCATATTCGTCACCAACTGAAAAAAAAGAAAACCCAGTACTCATTTTGATGGGCATCTGCAGTGATAACAAGTAATATAAATGCTCCAAGATTTGACCTTTTGTTCTGATCACAATTAAATATCCTCTTTGATTTCAGATTTTTAGAATTTAGTAGTTTTGTTGACAAAAGGAATGTTTCTTGGAAACATCAACGATATGAAGAACATAAGAGAACAAGCACGAGGGAAAACTGACTATTCCTTTATAGAACAGGAATTATTCCCACACTATGTTCTCCATCATAATTCTACTGTTACTGAGTAAAAATAATAATTAAATAAATAAATCACAAGAATTAGGAACTGTCGAGAATAATCCAGTATCATCTGGATGACAAACAGGATAAAGGAGTACATTGTACATACCAGTCATGTATTCTGTCTCTGTAAACAATGGCCAAGGTGTAGGAGTTGAAGAGGGCACATGAATAGCTAATTGTGATTTATCTAATTGTCCATATAAGAGGTGGCAAAGGAAGGACTCTTAGATGCAGACTGCAGACGGAATCAGTCAATGGAAGTTAAACAGGAGTGCACACAGAGATTAGACAGGATTATGTGGAGAGGTGTCCATCTTATAAGAGGATGTGTTGTAGATGCTGGATTTTGGTTTTTATCAATTTTATATTGTTTAACAAAATCTGAAAACACTTATTCTTGTATTTCTCGTCTTTCCATAGCAAGTGCACTAAGGCTTATCTTTTTCTTCAGAAGGTAGTGGGTGATTAAGTTTAGATCTTATAATGGTTGCCATCAGTTATAAAAGCAGACATAAATCTCTTAGGAGCAAAGGAAACTGAGGGAGTAGTATTTGTATCATTCTACGACTTTCTTCTCCCATTGAGTTGTGGGAGAAACTTCTCTATCTGAAGGAACCTCTCTTAATCACTAAAGACAACATAATAGAGGAGACTAGATGAATATGAGTATTCGATAACAGGAAAAAAGAACAAAGAAAATCCCATTTTCATCTGTTTCTGCATTTTCTTTATTAACTGCTATTTGGTGCAGAACCATGGTGAGGAGATATCTCTGCGTCTTCGGACTGATGATCTCAAGGGATTCAGGAAATACGAGAGCATTAAGAAAACTTTGTTGCATGAACTTGTAAGCCTGCCTTAAAACAATTTTGCTATTCTTGTCTTGATTTATGCAAGATGACTGGTGTCAGCAAACTGGGCTATTTTAGGCCTTGTTTATCACTAGCTCAGCTCGTTTACCTGTGGGGCCTGTCAGGCTTGGCCTTATTTGGGCCTCAAAACCAAACCTGAGGCTGTTTTGTGACAGCCATCAATGGGCCTTTGACATGTATTGGGACAGGCTAGCAATATAAGTATTATTTTTCTCTCACATGAGATAGACCATTTCTGTTGAAATCAATGTGCAGTTTGCTGAGCTGAAAATTAAAAATGCACTAGGCTGGCCCACTATGAATAGGCCCAGAAGGCTAATGTGCCATGTTAGCCTGTAGATAGCCTTATATAAGGTCAATCGGCTTTTGGTTGATGCTCTTTTTTGATACTTGTATGATTTTGGTCATATCAGGCGCACATGGTGCATTCGGAACATGATGCCAACTTTTATGCGCTAGATAAGCAGGTACATATGATGTGTATGATTTTAGTTCTTTGACATAATTATCTGCTTCGATGAAGAGACATCAAGTTGAGGAATAATCTCTTTCTTGTGGACAGCTGAATCAAGAAGCTGCTAGTCTAGACTGGACAAAGTCAAGAGGTCACACCCTGAGCAGCCATAGGCATGCAGATTTTGAAGAGATTGATTTTGATCTGAGAACTGACAATAGTGCTCAAAAGCTTGGGGGCAAACCATTAAATTCATCAACTGATGCAAGTGCATCTTCTGTGGCAGCCGCTTACCATCGATTATTGAATGCATCTACTAATAGTAGTTCAACTGGAGCTCAAGAACAGATGGAAAGCATAGGTGCAAATGGGAAGGAAGCTCATCATGAATCTCATCCTGATGATTTTGAAACAAATAATGGTACTTCGGGACACCAGAACTTGTTGGAACCCAATCCGGACAATTCCCATGTGAAAGAAAATATGCTTGTTGGAACTTATATTGAGATTTATAGCAAGCCGAGTGTTTGTTCTGATAATAGAGAAAGCAGTGAGCCTGATCCAGATGACTGCTTAGATGATGAAAACATGTTTGAGCCTGATCCAGATGATTCTCACTGTGGTGAAGCCATGGAGTTTGAGCCTAACTTACGTCATTATGAGAAGCTTTATAGGCATGAGTGTTGCAAGGAACCTGTCCATGCTGATTCTCGATTGAACAATGTGGTTGAACCTGATCCTGATGATTCACAGGTGGTTGAAACTGCAAAAGATGTTACGCATTTGAAACTTGGTGAATATCAAGTTCTAGAGAAGAGCGGTGAGAAGGAGCCTGATCCAGATGATTGTAAAGAAAATGTGGCCATTTTGGAAAATGTGAAACACGCCAAAGCTGGTCCTGATAATTCTCATGCTGAAAATATCATTCTGGTAGAGCCTTGTTCTAATGCTTGTGTGGGTGACTCCTTCGCTACAAAACCTGATGTGGGAGTTACTGCTTCTATGAGGGACAAATACTGCATGCGAATTAATGAGCCTGACCCAGATACTGCCAAGATAGATAATATGATGTCTCGTGCCGATGGCCATAACTCAAAAGTGACTGATAGTTTTCAAATGGTGCTGGCTTCAGACAATGAAGAACTGAAAAGAATTGAAGACCCAGTTGCTGTTATATGTACTCGTTTGCATGAGGCCATTGAGGTGCTGCGATCAGAAGCTAATTTGGTCCTTCGAACTCTATTCAAGATCATCAAGTATGATTTTTTTAACTTTAATGGTCTTTGATTGTCAGCTGAAAGACTTTGCGACATGCTTTACCTTCTCATTTGTTTTTGTTGGTAGGAATGTGATTGAGCATCCTGATGACATGAAATTTAGAAAGCTGCGCAAGGTATCTATTTCACTATCAACTGTTATAAGAGGAACTGTCTTTTCAGTAGGTGTTTGTTCACACAATACACAAGCATCAATCCACAATCTGTGGTGAGCCTTACCAAAGCAGTGTCTCTCTTGAGCAAAGTGTGGGGCACACCTCATTCCAGTTGGATAATGATGTTGATTGTGTTGTACATACCAGTTGAATTGTGTGTCTGCTATGCAGATTAATCTGAGCCCATGCATGTTGAAATGGTGATCACATATTATTTGTTTAAATGGTGATTACATATTGTTTGTTTAAACTGTGGCATCGAGGTATGGATTGTACCAGTTCAGTGGGCATACCTTCTCATGTCTAAGTTTGGCACATCACCACTATACACAATGATTCATAGTATCTGCTCTGCACTATGGACTCTGGACTATTCATGGGTGTCCCTCTTACTATGGATCTACCACGAAATAAATATCTTATTGGTCAGACAATCTATTTTTATTTTGCTCACAACTAATGGACGTACATTTTAGGCCAC
This sequence comes from Camphora micrantha, assembly GCA_003546025.1. Lineage (NCBI taxonomy): Eukaryota > Viridiplantae > Streptophyta > Magnoliopsida > Laurales > Lauraceae > Camphora > Camphora micrantha. The sequence continues at coordinate 39,378,782 of QPKB01000011.1, read as the reverse complement.
CATTGATTGAAGAAGTTCCATCTATTGAGGGGAAGTATTGTATAATCCATAGTCTATGCCAAGTTGCCTGACTAGAATGGACTACCAAACCACTGTCTTCCATTTGAGATCATATCGTTGTATTCAAAACCAAAATCATTTCATTTGTCTATGAAATCCTCTGCTAATCTTAACTGTTGCTCAAAATGTAGGCCAATCCTTTATTTCAAAAGAACATCGCAAATTATAGAGGTTGGTTTTCTTTATCGCGATACCTCTTATTGCAATTTAGATGTTTCTTCATTATTTTAGTTGCCATCTTTGACTGTTTGGAAGATGTTAATTGGTTCTGTTAGTGTTTCATAATATTGGTGATGAATTGTTTCTTATACCAGCTGCTATGGAAGTACTCTCTATGGTGGGTTTCTGTGAAGACGTTGTTTCTGACGAAGTCGGGAGGGTGGAAACTTACATGGTTTTGAAAAGGAATGATCCCGGCTTGCTGTGGCTTGCTAAATCTTCTTTGGAGATGAGCATTGGTTAGAGATAAAGCGGTCGTCTAAACATACATTGGCACATGTATTTGAATATAGAAACGTTACATGTTAAAAGCCATTACTCTGTATAATTGAGTGTGAATAGCAATTGAAAATTGGAATTGGAATATAGAAGAACGCTCATTGCTGGGCATTATAAATGTGGAAAATGAACTGTTTGGATTTGAGAGAGACGTATGTGTAATGTAAATGAAAGTCATATGCATGTAGAAAGTGATTTATCTTGGGTATACTGTAACGTGTTTATCAAAGTGGTTTGCGTTAGGAATCTTGAAATCTGATTATGGTTTACTGTTCCAGGTTCGCATTAGGGCTGTCAATTAGGCATTAGTCCTCGGCAAATGAGGGCTTATGGCTTGTTTTTATTATTATTATTATTAAAATTCCCAAGAGACAAGCTTGGACAAAGTTTTTGTAAGCTTGTCAGTTTGAGGGCTGAGCTTCGACAATACTAGGCCTGGCCTGACCCTCTTGTTTCTTCTTATTTATGCATCTTTGGATTTATTTGAGCATAAATGTGAGTTTATTTGAGTATGATTCTTATGTGGGTTATTATGAGATTCTTGCATTAACTTTTTTATATGATTATTATGTGTTTTTTAAGTAAACAAGCCATTATGTGATTTTTATTGATTTATTTACTGTGCAATAGCTTGCTTACTATTCTTTTTTTTTTTTTTTCCAAATTTTCATGCCTTTGTTTGTATCTGTGGATTTAGTAACTATTTAAAATATTTACTTGTGGGTTTCTTTAAGTATATATGTAGGTTTACGTAGGTTCTTATTAGCATGAGATCACTTCCCTTTTGTTATTAGGTCTACTGTTTAGCTTCATATTCATATTTAACTCTAGGGATATTCTATATGCACCCCTTATATGTGCTGAGCACACTTACATCCTGGGATGTGGGTGTGCTCAGTATAAGGAGAGGGTGCATATAGAATTTCCCTTAACTCTATTGTGCCACTTTTTCGGTGGGCCATGGGCTGAAATTCCCTTAACTCTATTGTGCCACTTTTTGGGTGGGCCACAGGCTGAAAAACAAAGTGCAACAAAATGGTAATGGCATGCAGTAGTGGGAATTATGGGATGATTTTTCAATTTTTGTATATAGGATTTATTTGTTTGTTTAATATTTTTAATTCATAAGCATTCAATGCAATGCATTCTATAAAGCGGTTGGCCAAGTGGTCCTCTCTCTTCCGGAGCCAGAAATCTTGGTGTCGACCTCCGGTTTCCTCCTTCAGGAACCGAGGGTTGAGTCTAATTGTGCTACCATTAGGGGCTACAAGGATTTTACCCGGTTTCTCTTTGGGCCCAGAGGGATTAGTTTACGCCCAAAGGATTGGACCCTTGGGTAAAAAAAAAAAAAAAAGGAATCTACATTAATGCTGATTTTTCTCGATCACTTCTGTAACATCTCAATAGAGAATATTGGTTTGATCGGTCAGTTCTGTAATACCTCAATATAGAATATTGGTTTGATCATTTACCTGGGGCTCGCTCTTCCATCCGCAAGTCATACGCATCCATCCCAGTGGACCCCATTTCCGGCGATCCTGCACGTCCTTCCAATATATGAAGCCATGTATAAATGCACCTGGGGCACGAAAATGTGATCTGGTCGGTTGAATGGAGGAGCACCGAACCTTAGGTGGTGCTCACTATCAGATGCAAAAGCACTAAACCAATGTGGTTCTTCTTTCGGAATGGTGTTTCCAGTCTCTAATGAGGGATATATAAATATATATATATATAAATATATATATATGGGGAATGTTCATGTGCATCTATCCCTCACCATAGGGTGAGGGACACTTCTATAAATGGAGATTTTCAAGTACAAAAGTAAATTTTCAATTACATAGGGTGAGGTACACTTCCTTGTCTTCATGTGTAAAAAGGGAAAGTGCCCCTCACCCTATGGTGAGGGATAGATGCACATGAACATTCCCATATATATATATATATATATATATAAGAATACTTATGTGCATCCATCACTCACTATAGGATAATATTCAGGAAAAGAATGTTCATGTGCAAAGAGGGAAAGCCATGTAAGTGTTCCTCACCCTATAGTGAGGGATGAATGCACATCAATGTACCTTATATATATATATATGGGAAATATAAGTGCATCTATCCCTCACCATGTGTGGTGAGGGACATCCTTTTTTGCCTTTTTTGGGAAGTTTTGAGTACAAAAGAGCTTTTGTACGTTTTGTAAAGATCTCATTTTGTACTTGAAACTTTTCAAAAAGGAGTGTCCATCACCACACATGGTGAAGGATAGATGTACTTGAATACCCCATATATATGTGTGTGTGAGAGCAGGGCTCTTAGAAGCTGCAGCTTAGCTTATTCTAAGCTGATACCGTGCTAGTCTCACAAATTAAAGTCGATTATCTTTGTTTTTGGCATGTTCGACGTGGAAAATTTAGTTTTGATTGGATTTGTCTTGATTTTGGAGACAATCATCATGCCAAAAACAGAGATAATCAATTTTAATTTGTGAGACTAGTACTGTATCAGTTTAGAATAAATTAAGCTGCAGCTTAGGAGAGCCCATATATATATATATATATATATATAGAGCAAGGTTCTCCTAAGCTCAAGCTTAGAATAAAATCTCGTAAGCTCATGTTTATGGAGCCTACCTTTGGTCCATCCAAATGGACCAAACACATGACCCTTCTAAATTGCACATGTTCACCAACTTTTTGTTAGATCCGAGCTTACTGGACCGTTGGATCAACTATGTATCGATCCGAATGGACTATTGGCCATTAAATTTTTGAGCCCATATGGAGATAATAGAAATCACGGTTGGAGTTGTTTTTTTGCAAAAAGGAAGATCCCAAGGAGTCATTGAAATCCCCGCCACCCCATCCCCACGTGGGTCCTCAGGTGGGTCCCACCATACATTGATCTTACCTTATCCTAAGTTTGAGCATTGGAATATGGGGCCAGCTCTCCTAATGTTCCAGTATAGGGTCGATATCGACCGTCAACACACAAAAGGATGGTCGATTTGGACGAATTGCCCTATTCGGTGTGACTTTGTCTAATTTGTCCGATTCAAATTTATGGCATACTAAAATATATATATATATATATATTTTGTAAAATCCTCATAAATATATGCAAGTCCATGAACACCCTTAAATTAAAAAAAATAAATAAAAAACCACCCTCCTTTTTTTTTTAACTCCCATTTTTTCTCCTACCCTCCTTTTTAGGATAAATTAGCCAACAATCCTTACGCACGGTCTTCTAAGACATCCAGTCCAACAACTTTTTCTCTAATGTCTATAGTCTAGACAACTGGAGATATTTTTGTGAGAGGTCCCTAATTCGCCACGCTATATATTTTCATAACTAATTTGCCCCTTTCAACCCTCATTCCTATACCAAGTTCTCTCTTATTCTCACTCCTTCCGTCTTCTTTTCTCTCATTTGCATTTTCAGACTTCAGTTCCTTTCCATGGTTATGGAGTACCGTTGCAAAGCATCTTCTGTCGCCACCACGACTTCCGATTCTCTCTCTTTCATTTCTTCAAAGATAGAAACAGTTTTACTTTCTTTTACTCTTTCATCTTAAGTCTCTTTCAAATCTCTCTCTACAACTGATTTGAAATAGAGCAGTTTGCTCTTTTGCTTGTTTTTCCTCTCTCTCTTTTCTCGATTGGATCATGGACATCAAGTGTTCTTGTTTTGGATTTTAATTTTTATTAGAATTTGATTTTCCGTATTCTAACTTTTGGTATCCCTGAGTTCAGATAAATTTAACAGAAACTCTGATAAACTGGACGAAAACTCAGATAAATTTATATGAGTTGCGACCAAATTTATCTGATTTTTGCTTGCCTTTTCTCTTGAATTGAGGGTTGTTCTAGCCATTATTTATATAGAGTTGAGCATAAAGAATAGATAAAATCAGATAAGAACAAAATCAAATTAGGTTTTAAATTTTTTTCAAAAGAAATTATCTTGTACATCTTTTTAGAAGTGGAAGAAGTACTTTTTCTAACCAAGTGAAGACGATTCAGATGATGGAGGTCCTCAATTAGTTGAGTTTGCTTCTAAATTTCACAGTTTTCTTCGACTTCACCTTTTGCTTCCACAATTTGAATGAATCTGATTTTTGCTTCTCTGAAAAATGATTTTAACCCATTTATGGGATGCCTTTTTGCTGATATGTATATAGGCATTTTTGGTCGTTTTCACTGTATCAATTTCATTAGGGCCCGTTTGGTAATTTACTTTTAAAATAAAGTGGAGTGAATTGAAATGAAAAGAATGAATAAAATATAAGTGAGTTATGATGGTATTTTATTTTTAGTTGTTGGGGATGGAATATTTTTAACTTTTTATATGGGGAAATTGAGTTTTTTTATCTTTTAGTGAGTAAATGTAGTTGCCTTTTGACTTTCTTTTGAAAAAGATGGAGGGAATTTTTTGAAAAAGTGCTTTTGATGGGATGTTTAAGTTAACTTTACTTCACTTGACTATATTAGTAAAATTATCGAACGGGCCCTCAGGGGACTGCCGCTGGTAAAATAAAATATCGTGGAATTTATCCAGAGTGACCTCCACTCAAAATCCCTTTCTTTTTTAACTCCCATTTTTCCCCCAGCTCATCCGCATCGTACATCTTCACCACCGCCCACACTCTCTATCCTTGGAACCAAATCTGCCCTTCCCCATCTCCGTTTCCGTCTCCGACGAGTCCGACCCCTCCTTTTCTCATCTCGTTCCAGATTGGCTGGAAGTGAGGCACCCACCTCGATGAATCAGCGCCGTATATTTCTAGGAATAAACCACCGCTGCAGACGCCGCCTGTCATCAGCGTCAGCGTCGCAGTCATACTTGGATGATCTGCCTCCTCCTCCCGTTATCCCCCATCGTCGAGTCGTGGTCACGGGTAAATCAGTCTCCCCATTTCTTCTTCTTCTTTTTTTTGGTTCTGTTTGTTTGGGTTTGGATTTGTGGTAGTGACTCAGTCAGTCAGTTTGTTATGAAATTTGGATTGGGCAAGAATATTTTGATTTGATTGATGGATATATATATATAAAAAAAAAAAAGAGAACAGGTATGGGTTTGGTGAGTCCCCTTGGGTGCGGAGTGGAGAGCACGTGGAGGCGACTGATCGATGGAGGCTGCGGAATCCGAGCGATATCCCCTGAAGATCTCAAGATGGAAGGCTTCGACGAGGAGGCTCGCTCCCACGCATTCAATCAGCTCACATGCAAGGTCGCCGCCTTCGTCCCTAGCGGAAGTGGAGCTACCGGTCGTACTGGTGACGACGACGACTCCTCCGAATTCAACGAGGATTTATGGCTGAGATCTAAGGTAGTAAATAATAATTAGGGAAAAAGAAGGGGTTTTTAGTCATCTGATCTGATCTGATGATGCCTTCATCTTCCATCTTCAATCTTCTATCTTCATTCGAGTCAGTCAGTCAATCCGCAGCACCCCCTACTCCTTGCCGAAACCCATTCTATTTCATCTGAACGAAATTGAAGAGGGGTTTTAGCTTTCTCAAGTCGTCACACACACAGTGATTTGGACGGAAGGACCTGGTATCAGCATCTACTATGGCCCACCAAATCATTCTCCAAAAACAGGACAGCACGTGCTTGCGGTGCCCTGTTTTTGGAGTTTAAATTCTAACTGAATTTACATGGAAGCCCCCTCCCTCCCCTGTCTTGCGTCTTATTCTCTATTCCTTAATTAGACGCTTGCAGGGCTTCTTTCAGTTCATTGCGATGCTCAATCCGCTCTCCATGTTAAGAGTGGCCTTCGGTGGGCTTATCCACTTCAAAACCGTGACAAAAACAAAAAAAAAAAAAAAATGTAAATCCATTCCGCAAGACAATTGCATGATATTAATTTGAGATAGGATTATTCATTTGGCTGTGTCAAACACGATAAAATTTCTGTCATTGATTAATCCTATGGGATTTATAGCAATTACTTAGAATGACTTAATTTCCATTTCAGGATCACAGATCCATTGCAAGGTTTATAGCCTTTGCGCTCTGTTCCACTGATGAAGCTCTCAGAGATGCAAATTGGATACCAAGTGACACTAGAAAGAAGGAAAGGACGGTAAGAATTTGATCTGAGAGAGAGAGAGAGAGAGAGAGGGAGAGAGAGAGATGGGCTTCTGATTTGATTCAAGTCATTTTATTTAGAAAGGACTAATTTAAATAAGTGTTTTCTGATTTCATCTGTCGTCATTATTACTTATTCCACTCTAAAAGTTCAAGGCATTTGGCAAAACCATCAGGGTGTTTCTATTGGCGGGGGCATTGGCAGTATCAGTGACATTCTGGATGCAGCACAAATGATTTGTGAGAAGGTTGGTCTATTATTTATCAACCATTGCCATATAAGTATCACATTTTATGGAATGATGGATTTTTCTTTACTGGGTTTTCTTCCAGTTTATGGGCATGTACTTCCGAGTTCCGTATGCATGGCACTGGCAACAATTTGATGTGACTTTTCCTCCCTTTTGAACAGCGTTTACGCCGCCTTAGTCCATTTTTCATCCCGCGAATATTGATCAACATGGCAGCAGGTCACGTCAGCATGAAATATGGCTTCCAGGTGTCTGGTTTACATCACTTTCTAGTTTCTACTCTCTCTCTCTTTCTTAGTTTATTTATTTATTTATTTTTTTAATGCCTGCCCTCTTAATTGTATTATCAACGTTCAAAATATTACTTGTATGGACCAATAATTATTGGTCATCGGCTGGGGATTGACATGTTACAAGGATGGTTTGGTAGTATCATCTTGCCAAAAAACTCAACAGTATCACTGTATACAAGTTTCAATATAAAACCAGATTTTTTTTTTCTGTACAATTTTTCTCAGACCTGTGTCCTAATCCACACCTGGAGACATGAGGAGAGAGGGGAAATGCTTCTGCTGTTTCTTAAGCATAATTTGAGCAACAAAATTAGGATTTTAGGTTTGTTTATGAGAAAAACACACACATTAAAAAAAAAAAAAAAACAAACAAACAAACAAATGCTGTGGCTGATGTCTTAGCTAAAGGTGTTTTGTGTCAGTCTACGTTATGCTGATGCAATCCCTTTGCCTATTAGATTTTTTTTTCCTGCCCCTCTATTCATGATTGGACCTATGTACTTCTATGTTTAAATTCGATAATTATTTTGGGTATCTTGTTAGATTCAATTTTTCTATAATTTTTTTCCACTTATTCTTCAATTTCCATATGTTAACATGGTAGGGTATGGATAACACAATCATAAATGTGGGTTATTTATTCTTTTCATCACTAAATGAAGCATCTTCAATTTTCATATGGCAGTAATTTATAAATAACATAACCATACTCATTTAGGACTTGTGAGTTATTTTTTCTTTAGTTAATTGTTAACAAATAAATTAAATGTATTAGACATAAATTTGTAGTCTATTTTCAAATTTTAGCTGATGGAGTGAATGGGCCGACTGAACCTCAATTTTTAGGAACAGGCAGCAATACATGACAGATAATAACAACTTTTTTTTAACAGTCTGGGTTCTTTTAGATATTTTCCATATTTCTTGGTGCTCAAATCATTTATTATGTATCTTTTTCTGGCCATTTGATATGCTCTTTTAATTCTGTTCCTTTGATCTCTATTATTGTATGAAGCATACGTTCCTGTTTACTTGAATTGTTGAACTATAACAAGCTTTTATACTTGAATTTAGGGGCCAAACCATGCTTCAGTAACAGCTTGTGCTACTGGTGCACATTCTATTGGAGATGCTGCGAGGATGATTCAATTTGGAGATGCAGATGTCATGGTAGCTGGAGGAACAGAATCTAGTATAGATGCTTTATCTATGGCAGGATTCTGTAGGTAAAAAAATAAAAAACCTGATTTAAGCTATTTACCTTAAAAACTCCATGTAAACAAATGCCCATCTTTTTTAGACTGCTTGAAAATTGTAGCCCCTCAACTGTTAAGAGTCTTAATTTTAGAGACCTGCCCCAAAGGCATGCCTACAGTGCCATGGTTCTGATAACTTGTCGAGGACATGAACCTACAGCCAACTCATATAGGGGAAAAGGCCAAACTTAATATTTTCCTTTTTTTCTTGCTTTGAGATGTTGTTAAGGGCATGTTTGTGCGGTGCTGATGGAACTTGGTTCTGCAGAGGTGCAGACAACCTTTTCCGCATTCCACGGAAAAACCCTTTCTGTGAAACTGATATATTGTTACGGGAAGTGATGATTGGTGGAACAAAGTTATGGACACTATGGTCTTGCTATGATATCTTTTCTTCGAGAGTTAATCGATAATATTTTCATTTCAACATTGAAATAAAATATATGTTTCTATGCAGGTCAAGGGCATTGGCTACAAAGTATAACCTTCTTCCCCAAGAATCTTCGCGGCCATTTGATTGTGGCCGAGATGGATTTGTGTAAATTTGCACTTCTTGCGTCTTTCTTTGGAATCACTAGTTTTAATTGGTTTTTGTTGGATCATGTTACCAGCTGACATATATCAATTTACAGGATGGGTGAAGGTGCTGGTATCATGGTTTTGGAGGTAAGTTGAGGACTTAGACCTGTTTGGATTTCATCTAGAATGAGGTCCACATATCAAGCACATTTTAAAAACTAGAAGGGCATTGAACCGGTGAAAGCTAAGGTTTGATGGAACCTGGCTTTACCAAATGCTTCATTCCGGTTGAACTATGACATCAGCATGACATCATGATTGTGTAATTTCATAAAGACGTGTAATATCATAAAGATTAATAGTTCAATTTTTATTTTTTTAAATGTAGAAGTTAGATATTTAAGTTCTAAAATGAAAGTAATGACAATTTAAGACTAGAGTTATTTTGTATAATGTCGTCCGTAATTTAAGATTAATAGTTCAAATTTTTAATAAAATGGTTCTAAAATGAAAGTTCCTTAAAAAAAAAAAAAAGTTCTAAAATTAAAGTAATGACAATGAAAGACTAGAATTAGTTTGTAAAATGTCTTCCCCAATTCTACTTGTTTGCCAATTTTAAAAAAACAAGGCAGTTTAAACGGTTTGAAGTGTTTGGTAGTTGAAGGCGAAGCACATGGTTCACATGTTTCTGCTGAGAGTAAGTGGTTTAGGTTGGATCCAATATAGCAGTCCTGGTTCAACTTGGTCAGACTGGCCGATGTGGTCCTGGTTTTAATTAATTAATTAATTTAAAATAGAGTGTTTGTTAACAAAAAAAGAGGCCAAAACATATTTAAAATGTTAAACATCAAAAGGAGGTGAAGCTGAAAAACTGTTGTGAAAAGGAGTCATGCTGCTGTGAGTGAGGCTTTCCATTTTGCACTTTGTGTGTGCCATCTGCACACTGTGGAGTTGCAGTTGCAAATCTTTAGAACATAAAGAAGCAATCTGTCATTGTAAGGACAATAAGTGTCAGGTAAGTTAATTTAGCCCGCAAATCTGCAACTTGATTTGCTCATGGGCGACAAAATGTGGCCTGCCGATGGGGGATAATTGCTTTTTTATTTTGGACCTTTCGTGAAAGCCTCATGAGACTGCACGTCCTTTTGTGCTGCAAGAGTGAGTCACCCTCAATAATAAGCTGGTTAAAGTGCTTCTCAGTTCCGACTGACTATGATTAAGCCCTGTAGGAGTGATTGCAGTTCTACTTCAAGGAGATTCACTTTAAGCAATACTAGTAGACTAAGAAACTAAAAGTTGCCCTTAGTAAGATTGGACAAGTTCTTCTCCCCTCCCCCCAAACCCAAGCTGTGTAAAATTGTTGTATGATCCATCAAAATTCAACTTAACCCAATCCAGAGGAGGCGGAGTACAAGAGTCTTTTGGAAGGCCAGTTAGGTGGTCATTGACAGTCATGTTATTGGTAATGTACCACTGGTGGTAATAATTAATTGATTTTGAGATGATGGTAGCGGGCTTTAACGGAGCTGGTGGAAATGATACTCTTTGTTGCCTTTCCAAATGTGACAAGTAACTATGATGCCGAAAATACTAGTTGATGGGTTAGAGTTGCAGAACCAGGCTATGAAGGATGAGAAATGGTTGGTTTGGTGTTTTGGATGGTGGGAGGTAGGACCGGATTCTCATGGTCAAGTGCCAGGAGCCAAAAAATTAAAAAAAGAGATAATTTTTTTTGTTTTCGAGGCTGTATGGCTGCATATGCAATGAGGGCTGCCATGCCTCAGAACCCTACTGAGGAATGCTAATATCAAGTGTATTTCTGTTCCTCAAAACGTGGATGAAGAGATGCATGTCACATTTTGTGTCTTAGGCTTAAAATTTTCAACTGGACATTCAAAAAGAGAGTTGGTGCTGCACATGAATTTTTTTCATTCTAAGCATGCTCGTAACCGGCCCTATATGTGATACTTACCCATCAACTTTCAATTAGTTTTTGTACGAAACCATGTTTCATCACTGTTGAGCATTGTATGTTTCTATAGTTTCAAAGCTCATTTTGGTTTCTTAATAATTGAAGTCTGCTTTGTTTGTTTATTTTAATTGATTTCTGAAATGTTGTTTACTTGTGAAATGAAGGCACTAGAGCATGCAGAGGAGAGAGGGGCAAAAGTTTATGCTGAGATTCGAGGCTATGGGATGTCAGGTCATATTAATATCCGAATATGATTATAGAATATAGATCTGTGCTGTGCATCTTTCAATTAGTCTATGAATTTTCGTTCTTCATTTATTCAGTTAGGTTTGGTACATGAACTTGGTATCATTCTGTTAGGTGATGCACACCACATAACTCAGCCACCCAATGATGGAAGAGGAGCTTTTTTGGCCATGACACGTGCACTTGGGCAGGTATGTTATCATTATTATTATTATTTTTTGTTACTTATAATTAGTTGCTCCAATATGAATTTAAGGATCATTTTCTTTGTCTTTTTCTTTTTTTTTAATCTCTGAAAGATAGTGGACAAGAGGATATTACCAAAAAATTTAAATTTTTACTTATTTTTAACCATAGTTCAAAAATAACAATAAAAAACCTATCTAAATGGCCGAGTGGGTCAAGCCACCTTGAAGATTTGGACAACAGTTGGTTCTTGTATTTTTTTTTTTTTTTATAACAGTTGGTTCTTGTATTGAAAACTCAGTATTTAAGAAATATTTATAGAAAACCATTAAAAAAAAAAAGAAATATTTATAGAACATGACTAATCATCTAACAAAGATGATTTTTAGTTAAGCCTCATCCATAAAGAGACTTCCCCATTTCTCACAGCCTGATTAGTCTACTTCCAAGTGGGTTCCACAAGAGGACCGCAATGTAATCTGGTGCTGTCGGCATGTAACTAATCAGCTCTGACTATTGAATTTGTGGATTCTTCATACCATTATTATGATTAATTCTATATATTCATTTCAGTTGCATATGAGAAAAATACATTTCAAATATGCATTTTTTTCTTTTTTATTATATTAGTAATTATTCCTTTTTTCCTCAAAGTTACTGTGAGAAATTGTTTTGAGTTTTATTTAATATCTAACTGGCGGTCCTCAAACAGCACTTCTTGCTGTGTTTTCAATTGTTCATTTGACTATGCATATCATTTGTGAAACTGCATTTTGTAAGCATACATCAGAAGCAAGTGTACCATGATAGTCTTCATTTATAGAAGGCAAAGTGCTTGTGTTATACATTTGTGCATATGCTTGCACCAATGGGCTTTATGTTGGTATATTGACTGGAGTTAGTTCTTTACCTCCTTATATGGTGCAGTCTGGACTTCATCCAAGTCAAGTGGATTATGTAAATGCCCATGCCACATCGACACCTTTGGGTAAAATTGTTTGTACTTTTCACGTTGATGCATTATATGTTAGCTTAGACTACCACCCCAGTTGTCCTCATAAATAACCAAAATGTCCTTCATGCAGGTGATACTATAGAAGCCAATGCGATCAAATCTGTGTTTTCGGATCATGCGACATCAGGTGCTTTGGCCCTGTCTTCCACTAAGGTAAATGGTGCACATGATAGAGAGATTTTAGTAGCACTAGATCTTAGCACCTTAATCTCTGTGTGCAAGGAAATTTTTTGGCATGAGATTTTAGCACCATAATCTAAATTCCAACTTCAACAAATATTTCAAGGAAATTAGTTCTAAATTCAGCAACCAATCCAAAAGGGCCATCAAATTTAGCGGCAAACTACAGTCGGCCTATGAAGGTTGAGTGGAAACGTATATCCAAGAGAGATGGGTTAAGGCTATAATTATGACAATCAGATCTGCAATACAGTAAAACAGCTCAGTAAACAGATCTGAATATCAAAATGATATCCCAAATTTATGTTAAAATCTTTTGTGAATACGGAATCAGATGTGAAATTTATTGCTGGATTTAGAAACCTGAAAATCCAGTCTTCAAACTCAATGTCTGCACCCACCTTGGGCCCACTTGGGGATGGGACTGGGGGAATGTCTTCATCTGGTTAGGGCCTACCTTTGTGCAAAACATGGGCCAATCTGATCATCCTAACCCCATCATCAACAACCAACATGTTTCACCTCTTTAAAAATTGACCCGCCGATCCAACGGTATAGTCCATTCAGATGGGTGTAAAGAAAAAGGGACCGGTGCAATTCAGGGGGGGTCCCATGTGTGTCATCTATTTAGATGGGGAATGGGTGGGCCCCACTTATTTATTTATTTATTTATATATAACAGTAAATTTTATTTCCACAAAAAACAACAAAGATTACAAAGAAGGAATCCAACGAAACTTAGCCAAAACGCAAACTGAAAGAGAAAAAACGAAGAAAAAGAAAACACTAGACATCAAACTGAATAGAAGAGCGTAACACTCCCTCTTTAGCAAGAGCATCTACCATGATATTTGCCTCCCTATGAACATGATGAAATGAGGCTCCAAGCTGTTTGGCAATATCCTGCATTTCCTCTACCAAATTTGTCAAACTGCAAGGATGAGAAGCCTTTCCAGAACCCCACTGAATAGCTGAATGAGAATCACCTTCAATAATTGCGTTGTAACTGCCCAAGTTGAGCAACTCACGACAACCAATCAACATAGCATAGATTTCAGCTGCATTAGCATTCATAGAGTCCACAGGCCCATAATAGTTTCTAATCACCTTGCCCTCATAATCTTGAATTACCCCACCGATCCCACCTTTTTGGATATCATGAAAATAACTACCATCAAAATTCAGCTTAAGGACATCAGCAGGGGGACACAACCAAAGAACTTTTCGCACTACTTTATCACGCCAACATCCCTTCATGAAAGGATCCCAAGATCTATTAAGATCATTAAGAGAGACGCCAACAAACTCCTGACGCTTACTAACCCATTCAGACACCGTCCAAATAATTAGGTGGGCCCCACTATGAGGTGTGCACGGGTGTGCACAAAAAAAGGTGTGCATAGGATATTTTTTGTCTTTTAAGTGTCCTTGCTTTTATGTGGATTCTAGCTTGTTACTTGAAAAAACCGGCCAAGTCTATCTTTATTATTATTCTTATTATTATCAGGAACAAGAAAGGTGTTAGCCTAATCCTTATGTAAATAGTACTAGTACTTGTATCTGCAAGTCCCAAACTCTTTGTATATGTATGTATATTTTGACCATATGGAATGCATTTTGCATTTAATATTACTTCAAATGGGGGTTTCCCCTTCTTACAGTGGTTTGACTATATATTGCCCTCTTGGTGCATGATGCAGATCGACCTCAGGCCACATGTGTAGGGCCCAAGTAGATTTAGGAGGTTTTTTTTTTTTTTTTTTTTTTTTTTTTTAATTTCTTTAATTGTTATTAGTTAGTAGTTTTATTTGATGAGTTTATTTAAGATTAGGTATCCTATTTATTTGTTTTCCTATTTTAATTAGGTTTCTTAGGGCTTAAGTTATGTTTTCCTATTTATATGGCATTGTAGAGAATTATTTCTTAGAGTTGATTGATGAAATTGGGCTTTCCCATTGAGGTGTGTCCTCGTTATTGTCTCTGCGGAGACGTATTGCGTCTTCGGACACGCGCTTCGGCGCCCATTGTGCTTTGATCACTTCCCACGCAAGCCCTAGCCCTAGCGCATGCATCAGTGCACAACTCCAGGAGATCATTCAGCAATTTGGAAAACTGAGGTATGACTCCAGGGATCCGTATTTGCATCATTAATCCCCTCCTTAATCTAGTCAGTCTTTCTTAAGATTTGTAATGTTTGATGGCGAGAAATTTATCAGAGTATACAGAATGTGGCTTCCAAGTCCCAAATCATACCTGAGCCTGAGTTTGGAATTAAAAGAGCAGAATAGCACACGCCTGTTCTTTAGCAGAACCCTGCAGATCTAAACTTGGACAATGAGAAATGACATGCACAAATGGCTGTTTGTTGTTGGTGCACCTAGCAACCACACAATGGGGCAGATAAACTAGATCACTAGACTTCTAGGGAAAAGACGCAAAAATCCAGCTGAAACAAGATCACATGAGAATAGTCTGCGTAGAGGCTTTCGGCCTGGTTTTGCGTAAAAATCATCTATCAACTTCTGGCCTAATGCGTTTTAATCATAGCTGTTTTAAATTTAAAATAACTATAATAATATAATATACCCCTTATTGATTCTCAGGTTTTCCTAGATTTGGATTTGAATTTGAATTTGACACACAAAGAAATTATTTAGAACTAGAAAGCTATTTACATGTGACATGCAAACCATGTAAATCAAATTGTCCTTGGTCCCACACATGGGTCATGATCATCACGTGTCCTTGGGCCCTTCAAAGCAGGGGCCAAGCCATTCATGTGGTACGATTTTGTTCACATGGTAGAAGCTTTGGAACTTATATGAGCACTATCTCATTGTTTTAGAAAGTTTATGGTTCACCATTTTGCTTACTTTTAGTTAATGCAAGCTTGTAGGGTGCTACTGGTCATCTTCTCGGGGCAGCTGGAGCTGTGGAAGCGATCTTTGCAGTCTTAGCTATACACCATGTATATGGTTATTTCCTCTGGCCTCTTGTAATTGAATCTAAGGCAAAGTTTGGCTCCTTGCCATTTTGGGAGTATAAATTTTTCCTATTTCTAAGTAGTCTACTCTTTGAAGTTTGAAGTCCCTTTCTATGCTTCTATAATGTCGAGGAGCCAAAAACAGCCAATGTTTTGTTACCAATCTCCCTTTCATATTCATGCTTAGTGCCATCATATAATTCATTATTTTCAATTTCAGTTATACTTGCTAATACATTTGAATGCTATTCAAATGGTTCATACTCATCTGCTGATACTTTTGACAAGAGTTGTTTAATGTGAGACTCCATAGGTGCCAATTTTTGGAATCAAAAGAGTTTTTGCTGCTTATCTACAGAAATTTTCAGTTTCAATTCCTATGTCCATAGCAATGTGACTCTGTAGGTGGCATTTTTTTTTTTTTTTTTCCCTCCAGTAACTAGCAATTATTTAAAGAGAGAAAAAAGAATAACTTGGGAACAAAAGCCCATGTAATGCGTACATCTATCTGATCTTTCCATTGCCTGTGTCAGGATGTCGCATAGTCAGAAATTGCACCTCATTTGACAATAATATCCGATTTCTGCTCGAGAAATTCATTTGATGGCCGTCAATGGCTAGGATTGTTGAATTGTAATTTGGATGTATGCTCCGTCCAATTATCCAATATAGGATCTGTAGTCTGGCAGTCTGGATTGGTATGCTATCATATCAATGTGCCACCAAACATACCATTCACTCCCTAATTTTTTCACCAAAAAAAGTAAAGAAAGAGGAGAAGAAAGAAAAAAACTGATGGGGGACAATTAATAATTTATTGCTGACTTTCTGTGCATGGAAAAAAAGAAGAAGAAAGAATACTCTGATGGGTGACAATTGATATTTTATTGGGATTTTCTTGTGGGTGAAAATCCATCTCTGATCCAAGACCTTTCATTTAATTTCGACATTCATCTATTGTGATAATATTACTTGTGACTGACATGGTTTTGGTGGCACTGTTGCAGGGGATTGCTCCACCGACCTTGAATCTTGAAAAACCAGATCCCACTTTCCATGATGGTTTTGTACCTTTGCGTTCCCCAAAGAAGATGCCAATAAGAGCTGCTCTATCAAATTCTTTTGGCTTTGGCGGCACAAATGCATCGCTGCTGTTTGCTCGTCCCCCCACCCCATCCCAATAGCACCGGATGATGTGGTTCCATCACTTTGAAAAGCGAATTGGTTAACTATGCACTGCACTGGTGGATTCAAATGACGGAGCATTTTTCTTGGACCAAAGGGGTTTTCCTGGATGTTCAACCATTTCAGGGAATGTATTTGTCCTCAAAACTCAGAAGTCTTTGGGTTTCCATGGTCTTTAACCATTTCAAGGGGAGAACATCTGTCTTCAAGAGTAGTAAGACGGATGGGGATAAATGATAGTTCAGCCGTGTCAGTCGGGCGGGCTGGCTGGTGACTGTTTGGCAGAAGTTACAGATCCCCACATCCTGATTCACTGATCTAAGAGTATTACGTATATAGAAGATATTAATCTGCAGGAAGGTAGGATATGGGTGGGGTTTGTATTGTATTTATTATTATTATTATTATTATTTTTTGGATAATAACGAAGTTTTACAGCAACAAAAAGCTTGAGAGATCAATCACATTGAATTTTACTATTGTGCTCGCTCTGCGGTCACCCATCTACTGTATCAAATTGGATTAATCAGTTCAATTTGGAATACTGTCTTGGAAGGTTTCATCCTTTCCCACATGGTACTCAAAAGGATGAGACACTTTTTTTTTTTTTTAAATTCATTGCAGGTGTAATCCAATTCTACCATCTTAAGCTACTCTCAATCTATATTTCAGGTTCCAAGTGGGGCTTTTGAACCCAACCTAGCTAGCTACCCAGCCGCTCTGCTACAAAATTTTGATGTTCCTTCTCAGCTGAGCTAGAAACCTGAGATCCGTTGCATTGATTTTTATTTATTTTTTATTAGCTAGCCAATTTTGCTATGAAATATCTTAAATCTCTAGGGTAGGATAGCTTGTCAAGTTGACTTGGTGACTCGGCTCTGTCACCTCATTTTGGACTAGGATTCCAGGGGTGGCTGGCTGTTGCACCCACCCAAAAGGACCACAATGTTTTTGGATGGAGGTGAAGGGCTTGTGTTAGGGCTCTGCAAGTCTTTCTATAATTTCTCTTTTTTTCCCTTCAGGGAAGAGAATCATCTGAGTAAGGTACTGTTCTGAGGGTTTCAAAATAGCCTAAAACTAAGCCATTTTATAAAATTGAATGGGTGTCAAAAGTTGCATTTGGGTGATTGTTAAACTTTTTATAAAAAAAAATTAAAAATTTGTGGCCAGTGGACTGAATAGGGAACTTTAGCCTAACTCACGCCAAACAGGGAATCTATAAAGAAAAAATAATTTTTTTTATCATATATTTTTGTGGTCGATGTCGATCTTCATTTTCTATATTGAGGGCATAGTTGTCAATATTATTTCAGACCCCATTTCGCTCTGGCCTACAAAATGAAAAGTTTTGGTCAATTTGAAATTTTGGCTAAACTTTTCAGAATTACATTTCGGAGAAAATATAACATAATATATATATATATTTAATCCATTCTAGTAAATTCTTTGGAATTATATTTTAGGAAAATATAATAAATACAAAGTACATATGTAAAAAAACAGTAAAAAAAATTATTTAAAATACCATTCCAACTGAAATCTCGAATTTCGGCCGAAATTGACTGTAATTCAAATCGAAAAATTTTGACTAAAACTTCGTTTCACCCACTTGACCGAAACAAAAAATTTCGACTATTTCGGCTGAAACGGTATGAAATTAATAACTATGGTTAAGAGTCGATGGCGACCTTTGCTATAACAAGTGAGGGTCGTCGTTGACTCTGAATAGGCATAGACTTCTCATCTGCTTCTTTCTTCCTTTCTTCCCCAAACCCAATCCATGAATTGTAAGAACAGGGCTTCACTTGCCAAAGAGATGGCAATTGAGGCTTCCATTGAGCATGAACTCATATACTAGTAGGAACTCTCCTCGATCATGGCACCAACCGACGAACTACGCTAGATTACGATGCCTTAACTAGCTAAAGATCTTTACTTCAGTTATGTACTCCTTTGTGCCTTGTTTGGATCTCCTAGAGATTTTCTTCACGGCCACCACCATGTTTAAATCAATCGAGAACCCTCTCCATGCCCCAACTTCTTTTCATATGAGAAATTACTTGTAGATGAAACCAACTCTTCATATGAGAATCTCGTAAGCCCTGCCCCACTTTGAAAGACACTATTCATGGATGTGAGATTGACCCTTTCTTTCATTGGTTGTCTTCTCTTTCTCTTCACTACCATCACCGAACCTATACCAGCCCTACCCAACCAAACACCAACAACAATCACCATTATCACCTCCCATATAAACTTGCTTGCTTTCTTCTTCTTCTTATCAGGTACAGTTTTTTTTTCCCTACTTCCTTTATTGTCAAAGTCGAACTAAATTCCCATAAACGAACTATGTGCTTCTCTATGAAAATCCTCGTGCTTCATGTGAATCCTACCATGACCCATATGTTAAAACCTGCATTAAATCAACTTGATATGAAAGATTATAGTTCCTACTAGAAGAGGGTTTATTTTCATAAGATACAAACATACTCAACAACTTAGCAGTAGCATTATAATGAATTCAAGCATTAGCAAGCTGCCCATTGTGCAAGCTAGCATTCCAACTCCATGTGCAACTGGAGCCAATGAGTAATAATGATATGTGTACGAACAATTCATGCTTATCAGGTGGATATGTGACTGGTTTTATCAAATAAAATATGAGGTATGTGCTGGATATGCCACTGGTTTTATCAAATAAAATATGAGGTATGCACCAGCACATTATGTACAGATAATTCATAGATTGGGTTTGGAGAAGAGAAGAAGGAAGAAAATAAGGAGAACACAGAAAATGAAGTTTGACGTTGATTAAAAAAAAAAGTTAATTTTTGATGATGCCAAAAACTGTTTCGGACACCACCCGTCACGTAATTAATGCTAAATAATGAAGAGAGAGAGAATTTATAATGGTTTGGTCAATATGATCTACGTCCACTTGCAAAGGTTGCCGGCAATTTTTACTTCTCAAGTGTGCAGAGATTACAGACTTAGTGAATACAGAAAGAGAGTGTTTTCTATTTATAGTCTTCCCCTAACAGATGGGGGCGACTTTACCTCTACGCTTCATCCACTTCGACGGGTTCCTCGAACTGCCCTTGATAGACGAGGCAGGTGAGATATTCTCCGCGGGACTTGGTAAAAGCAAGTCAAAGATTGACGACTGCTTCCGAAGCGACGTGGTTACCCTGATGTGGCGGTCTTCGTAGACTTGGGTTCAGATCCCAACGAATCGGATCTTCATAGATTTAGGCCCTGGCCCATTAAGAACTGGGTCACTTGGGCCTGGCTCATCATTTGCCCCTCAATGTCCTGCGTTCAAAGAAACTTTGAAAGGGGGACATTTCAGATATTTAAGTTCTTTATCTCTTCCAAAACCCTTTTTTTTTTTTTATCCGGAAGAGTCCTCCTGGCTTTGGACTTGCCTTGCTTTGCAAAACCCTAGGTTATTAGTTTATAAAACCCCTTCTAAAGAATGGAGCCTCCAAGTAAAGATCTGCAACTTGTTAGAATTAAAACCTCAGATTCCGGTTTGCAGAAGTCGATGGGTTTCAAGACGGACGGCCAGAAGACATCAAAGCACAGCAGCAGTGGCGGGCGCCCCGGGGCCCGCGCGGAGACAGCGCCCGGCGCCCGCGTGGAGACAGCTGGGATGGCGGGCGCTGGCCTGGGCGTCCGTGTGGGTTTGGCTGTGCCGGGCATCGGCCTGGGCCCCTGAGTGGAGACCGCGGCAGGGGCGGCGGGCGTCGAGGATGCATCAGGCGCAAGCACCGTCGACCGAGAGAGCGCGGGTGCGACACGCGAGAAGCCGTTGCGTTCTTGTCGCAAAAGATATCAAGGAAAAGTCGTTGTTGACGATGATGGATCCAAGGTGAGCACCGTTTTTAGTATGTTCAACACCGATGGTGATATATCGAAGGTTGTCATTTCTTATCATATTCCTCCGACTGTGCTGTGTCGCCGGGCTGAACTTAACGAGCCTGCTTGTGACGACTCCTCCGGTGACATTGTCATTTATGAGGAGATGCTTGAAGCTGGGCTGAGGTTCCCTATGTCCTCCTGCATATGCCGGATTCTCCATTACTTTTCATTGACTCCGGGGCTGTTAGCGCCCAATGGCTGGAGAGTTTTGCTTGGCTTTCTCGCATTGTGGAGGAGGGTACATCATGAAGACGCTTCCCCTATAGAGTTTCACGCTGCTTATAATCTGATTGAGTCCCCGGCTCCTAACAGGGGATGGTACTATCTTACCCCCAGGGGTGGTAAGCTGCTTACGGGATTGCGTTCCAATTGCCACAGTTGGAAATCTCGTTTCTTCTTTATTAGTGGAGAGTAGGCCTCTGAAATAGATTGGGCCTTAGTGCCTGTACGATGGGCTGACGCGAGAAGACTTGGTACGTCATTAACTGCTCTGCTCTTTTTATTTTTATGCATATATATATATACTCATTGTTCTTTCGCAGACTTCCCAGTGCTCTCTAAAGATCAAGAGCAGAAACTACAGGCTGTGAGAGATCATCCTGACAGAGACTTGGGAATCCTCCTCCCCAAAGAGAGTGGTAGGATTAGCGGGACCATTCCTGACCCTTCTTCTTTTGTTAGGATTGGTGGATCCTCTCTGGGAACTTCTTCCAAACGAAAAGGTACAACAACCATTTTTCTGTTTATCCGATATTCCGTATCTAAGTAATACTTTTGTTTCTGCAGCAGTAAACAGAGAGGTGATTGGTTCTCGCCTTTCGAGTATGAATGCACCTCCTTCGAAGGTGGCAAGGACTGACGACACTTCAAGAGGGAATTCTCTACCAGTGACCAAGGCGAGCTCTCTTGTATCCATCCTTTCAACGGGGCCACGGGTGTGTCCCCATCGGGCGGCCTTTGCTGTGGTTTCTTCCCAGCCAACGGCTTCCTCGACCTAGATTGCTACTCCAGAATCTTCTTCTCCAGCTATACCTCCTGCCCCTCGTTCATGTCCTTCACGCTCGGGAGCTTCTGCCGAGCTTGTGCAGACCCGCGAGAGGGCGGCGCTCAGGGAGACTGTCGCGGAGACAGAGATGAAGGTGGCTCGTGAGAGAGCTTCCCAGGCTGAGGAGAGGGCTATCCTTGCTGAGAAAGAGTTAGCGAATGGTCTCGCTGATGCCTTTATTGACGGCTATGAAGAACTCCGAGGGAAGATCTTTGCTGCTTTCCCAGATGTTGATTTCTCAGGCTTCGTGCCTACTGAGTCGCCTGATGATGATAGCTCGGATGATGATGATGATGATGATAGTGGTAGCTCGGATGATGATGATGATGATGCTGAGGACGAGGATGATGACGAGGACGATGGGGACAGTCATGAGAGTGATTAAGGGCCAGGGCTTCTGCTGTACATTTTTTTTTTTATGAAAGGTAGTTTACAAACTAACTTCTTGAATATTGAATGGAAATGCAAAGATCTTTTTTGCATAACATTTTATTCATTCATTGCTTATTGTTTGAACAGTATCACTTGAAAAAATTAAAAAAGAAATCAAATCAGGCCCAACACCCTCACTACTCTGACTCCCTTAGAATTTTACTGATAGTACCTCTTCAAGTGTTCCGCGTTCCATGGATGAAGTAAGACCTTTCCTTCAGAATTTTGGATTCTGTAGGTGCCTGGCCTTACTACTTCAGTTATGAGGTACGGCCCTTCCCAGTTTGGTCCCAACTTTCCTTCACGAGAGTCCTTTGTAGCAAGGATCACCTTTTTGAGAACTAGGTCTCCTGGTTGGAAGGAACGAGGCTTCACCCTCGAGTTGTAGTACTTTGCCATGCGTCGTTTGTACTCCGCGTTACAGGCCACAGCCATCTCCCTTGCCTCCTCTACCAAATCGAGGTTGACGCGGAGTCCTTCCTCATTGGTGACGGGGTCATGGAGATGGACCCTTAAGGAATGTATACCTATCTCGACGGGGATGACTGCCTCAGTCCCAAAAGCAAGAGAGAAGGGGGTTTCTCCAATAGAGGTTCTTGGTGTGGTTCGATAGGCCCACAACACTCCTGGGAGCTCGTCAACCCAAAGACCCTTCACTCTTTCAAGCCTTGTCTTTAGGTTGCGTAGGATAGTTCTTACCATGACCTCTGCCTGCCCATTCGCTTGCGGCTGCGCCGGGCTGGAATGAGGCTGCTTTATCTGGAGGTCGGAGTAGAAGGTGTTGAAGAGTTTATTATTAAACTGCTTGCCATTGTCACTAACAATGGCGTTAGGTATCCCAAAGCGACAGACTAGGTTTTTCCAGACGAAGTCTTTTACCTTGGAGTCTGTTATTTTTGCTAGGGGTTCTGCCTCTGCCCATTTTGTGAAGTAGTCGATGGCGATGACTACAAACTTGCACTGTCCTCTACTCAAAGGAAGGGGACCCAAGATATCAATCCCCCATTTGGAGAAAGGCCATGGGCTCAAAATTGATGTCAGCTCCTCCGGTGGTTGTCTAGGTACAGTGGCGAAGCGTTGACACTTGTCGCATTTTTTGATAAATTCTTTGGCGTCCTTTACCATGGTAGGCCAAAAGTATCCTTACCTAAGCGCTTTATGGGCGAGAGAGCGTCCTCCATAATGATTCCCGCAAATTCCTTCATGGATTTCTTGGAGGGCGTAGTCAGCTTCCTCAGGTGAAAGGCAGCGTAGCAATGGTAAGCAGTAGCCTTTCATGTAGAGTGTGCCCTGTAGGAGAGTAAATT
Source organism: Camphora micrantha (assembly GCA_003546025.1). Classification (NCBI taxonomy): domain Eukaryota; kingdom Viridiplantae; phylum Streptophyta; class Magnoliopsida; order Laurales; family Lauraceae; genus Camphora; species Camphora micrantha. The sequence continues at coordinate 39,355,335 of QPKB01000011.1, read as the reverse complement.
TGGAAGCTCTCATCCTGAGTTTTTTCGCTTCAAGGGGGTCATCTGGCTCTGTACCTTCTTGAAGGTACGCCCTTATGGGGGTCATCCAGTTTGCTTCATCCGTTGCACAGTTGATGTTTGTTATATCCACATCTAACTTGCTCGGCTCGAACTGGTGCCCAATGAGCGTTGGTTCTGCAGATGAGGCCTCTATTGATGAGGCGAGCCTGGCGAGTGCATCTGCAGCTACAATATCCCCTCTAGGGATGTGACAGATCCGGAAGTATTTGAACCGCTGGATCAATCTTTTCACCATGCCAAGGTAATCTTGCATTCTTGTCTCCTTTGCTTCGAACTCGCCATTTACTTGGTTGGCAACCAATTGGGAATCACTATGAGCAACGACGTGCTGGGCGTCTATTTCGATCGCCAATCTCAAACCAGAAAGGAGGGTCTCGTACTCTGCTTCATTGTTAGAGGCAACGAAGTGGAGCTTCACTGCATACCTAATGTGTTTACCATCGGGAGTAATTAGAATGAAGCCAGCTCCGCTTCCTTCACTGGTTGCAGAGCCATCAACGTACAACTTCCAAAGTGGCAGTGGTGAAATCTCGGTACCTGGAAGAGGCTGGGCGCCTGGAGGAGGCTCTTGGGCGCCTGGAGGAGGCCTCTGGGCGCCCGGGGAAGAGGCCTGGGCGCCCGGGGGAGTCTGGGCGCCCATGGGAGTGGCCTGGGCGCCCAAATTGCCCTGGGCGCCCATGGGAGAGGCCTAGTCCCGGGCGCCCAGGGGAGCTTGCGTGCTTGGAAGAGAGGCCTGGGTGCCTAGAGGAGAGGCATGGGCGCCCATTTGGATGTCTTCGGTGGACAGATTTGGCTCCCCTTCAGCATGTGTAAATTCAGCCACAAAATTGGCTAGAGCTTGTGCTTTGATGGCCGCCCTTGGCTGATACTGGATGTCGAACTCGCCCAGTTCCAATGCCCACTTGACTAATCTTCCGGATATATCCGGCTTTTCTAGTATTCTCTTCAGAGGCTGGTCAGTAACAACAACGACCATATGGCTCTGAAAATAATGTCGCAGACATCTTGCCGTCGAGATGAGGGCGAGCGCCAGTTTTTCCAAGCCCGAGTACTTGAATTCTGCCCCTCGGTACGCTCTGCTCACGTAATAGATGTGTTTTTGCATTCCATCGTGATTTCTGATAAGAACAGAGTTTACTGCCGAGGGTGAAGCAGAAAGATATAAATATAACACCTCCCCGGCTGCAGCATGTGAAAGGAGAGGGGGAGCGGCCAAATAGGCTTTGAGTTTCTGGAAGGCCTCCTCAGCCTCGGGTCCCCATTCAAAAGTTTTTCGGAGGATTTTAAAGAAAGGCAGGCACTTATCTGCAGACTTGGAAACGAATCTGTTAAGCGCTGCAATTCTTCCATTGAGGCGCTGCAGTTCTTTGATGGAAGAGGGCGGCCTCATGTCAAGTACCGCCTTGATTTTATCGGGGTTCGCCTCAATCCCCCTTTGGTTGACCATGAAGCCCAAGAATTTCCCCGATCCTACGCCAAAGGCGCATTTTTCAGGATTCAGCTTCATATGATAGGATCTAAGAACATTGAAAGTTTCTTGGAGATGGTCGATGTGATCTGCAGCGGCGAGGCTCTTCACAAACATGTCGTCCACATAAACCTCGATGGTGCGCCCAATCTGGGAGTGAAACATTTTGTTCACCAGGCGTTGGTAGGTTGCACTTGCATTTTTCAGCCCGAAGGGCATGACTCTGTAGCAATAAATCCCCTTTGGGGTGATGAAGGACGTCTTTTCTTGGTCCGGGGGATACATGCTGATCTGGTTGTATCCCGAATAAGCATCCAGGAAAGAGAGCAGTTGGTGTCCTGTTGTGGCGTCGATGAGTATATCAATCCGAGGCAGTGGGTAGCAATCCTTCGGACATGCCTTGTTAAGCTCGGTGAAGTTGACGCATAGGCGCCACTTCCCATTAGCTTTCGTCACCATCACTATATTTGAGAGCCATTTAGGATATGCTACTTCCCTGACCGCCCTATTCTCTATTAGCTTCTCGACCTCTTTGTCCATTGCTTGGGCCCTTTCAGTGGAGGCGCCCCTTAGCTTTTGTCGGACAGGTTTGTGGCGATGGTCGACATTGAGGCGGTGAGTGGTGACCTCGGGGTCAATTCCTTTGAGATCCGCGTGCGACCATGCGAAAATGCTCATATTATTTTTCAATTTTTTTTTTCAGCTGGAGGGCTAGATCCTCTGAAAGAGAGGAGCCAATGTACACTCTTCTGCCAGGATATTCTTCATTCAAGACCAGAGGGGTAAGTTCTTCTACTGGTTCTCCTCTCTCTGTAGTGGCGTCATCCCTTGGGTCAAAGATTTCGACTTGCAGCTCCTCCTGCGTCTTCTTGGCCTTCATCGAGGAGACGTAGCATTCCCTTGCTGTTACCTGGTCCCTTCTTACTTCTCCGATTCCATTTGAGGTTGAAAAGCGGAGGATGAGATGGTAGCTGGAGAGGACGGCTCTTAAGGCATTACTGGTCGCCCCAAAATGATGTTATAGGCTGATGGACAGTCTATCACCATGAAGTTAACCATTGTAGTGGAACTTCGGGGTGCTGTCCCGGCGGTGATCACTCATACGAGGGAGAAAGATTGTCCCTGAAGAGAGAATCCCGCGATTCCTCCACAGCGCCTACCTGATGATGCCAAAAACTGTTTCGGACACCACTCGTCACGTAATTAATGCTAAATAATGAAGAGAGAGAATTTATAGTGGTTCGGTCAATATGACCTACGTCTACTTGCAAAGGTTGCCGGCATTTTTTACTTCTCAAGTGTGCAGAGATTACAGACTTAGTGAATACAGAAAGAGAGTCTTTTCTATTTATAGTCTTCCCCTAACAGATGGGGGCGACTTTACCTCTACGCTTCATCCACTTTGACGGATTCCTTGAACTGCCCTTGATAGACGAGGCATGTGAGATATTCTCCGTGGGACTTGGTAAAAGCAGGTTAAAGATTGACGACTGCTTCCGAAGCGACGTGATTACTCTGACGTGGCGGTCTTTGTAGACTTGGGTTCAGATTCCAACGGACCGGATCTTCATAGATTTAGGCCCTGGCCCATTAAGAACTGGGTCACTTGGGCCTGGCTCATCAATTTTCTATATAGATTTCCCATTTGATGTGAGTTAAGCTAAAATTTCTTATTCGGTTCAATGGCCATGTAAAGTTATTATTTATTTTAAACCCTCTATATACTTTTACTGATTTCACGGATTTATTTTGGGTGGGCTTTGGATATCCTGCAAACACTTGCATCTTAGGTTTGGCAGCGTGAGCAATCCCTGCACTTGACAAAGTGGAAATGTGTCAGCTACCCATTGTAAGTTTGGTTGGCGAGAGTAGGAGTAGGGCGAACTCCCGTCGTCATTGAATGGATGATGAGCACGTGATTCTAAAATCTACCAACCTGGTTGATGAAAACTTAATTTAAAAGAAGGACTATATATGACTCATCGGGATTCTGTCATTAAATTTAATGAGTTACATATCTTCCCCAAAAGAAATTTATATTATATTAATAATATATATATATATATATATATATATATATATACACGCAAGACTGTAGTGTGTGTTGGGTTCGTCAAATAATCTTGATAAATGAATGAATCACTAATCTTAGTTTGCTAATAGAACAGACTCATTGATCAAAAAGCCACCCCACCCCGGGAACCCGAGTAGTAATTCCGTTCAAGTTAATTGGACCAAACCCGTAGCTGCAGGCAGGTTAGTCGGGCTCTGGGTTAGATGAAATGGGCTAATTGCTCTAATTTAATTAATACCCAAATTATATGGAAACGGGCTCAAATCAAACTCCAACTCAAAGTGGTTTGTTAGTTTTTATTCAAAATAAAATAAAATAAAATAAAACTCTTTTTAATAGTTAAGGGGTCTGTCTTTCTATCCGTCTTTATCTGTTCGTCGTCGTCGTCTGCTCGGTTCCATTTTGGCGGCGGTTCATTCATCTGTCCATGGATTTTGGACCTGCCTTTCCTATCCGGTATCAAGTGGGCCAACCCAAACGTGACCTGCGACCTGTCTGTGACCTTTCGGGAAGGGGCGTTTGTGAAGAGAGAGAGAGAGAGAGAGAGAGAGAGAAAGAGAGAGAGAGGGAGAAATAGAAATAGAAATAGAAATAGATATAGGGACCGACGGACGGACATTATTCAATTGAATTGACTAATTTATCTCATCTCATCATACACGTTTACATGGTTACGCAATCAGTGGATGCGCGCGCGCGTGTTTTCATTGACTGACTTATAACATCCATTCATTGATCCATCGATGATGAATGGTCCGTACTATTCCTAACAAAATCACCTTACAGCCTTGATGATTCTAATTCTAATGGGAGTCTACGTTATATCTGTGGCCTTTTTGTTTTGTTTTGTTTTTGTTTTTGTTTTTGTAATGATCATAAGAATGCTTATTTGAGCTTTTGATTGGGGGAGCGTGGGTTACAACTTAAAAAACGCTAATGCTAATGCTAATGCAATCCCTTTTGTATTTTGTATTGCCAGCCATCTCTTAATATGTTCTTGGGAATGGGGCGTCCTGCATGGAAGGAGGCTCGCTCAACCATACAAAAACTGTTGTCTGGTATATGCCTAAACTTCTGTTTTGTAAAAGCACATTGGTTTCTTCCTATTCTGTTTATCTTGCTTTAAAACAAGAAAAAGAAATTTGTTAGTACAAACTATGGAGCTTGTGAAAGAATTTAAAATTCGCCATTTTGATTATACTATACTTTCTAAGAACTATTATTATTATTATTATGAGGGTGACAATTCCACCATCGCGCTCATTATCCATAATTACTGTACCTTCTCCCATTGCGCAAATTTCTAAGGATATGATTATCTAATGAATGAACAATTCAAACATTTTATTTGTGTATGCTATGCATTCTAGTTTATGGAGATAAGAGTCTGGACTCCTTTTGAGTATGAATGGAGTTATCATCATTCAGGGGCTTTAGTTAGGAAAAACGATACAGAGTGTTGGCAAACAACATAATTTGAAAGAGTGCAGTCACTTGTGTGGGTGGTAATGTGGTATAGCAAGTGTTGTAGGATCCCAAGCTCGAGGAAAGATACAGTTTCTTGGACTTACAATTCTGTATATACGTAGCGCCTTTGGGCATTTGTTGCAGTGATCTAAAGGGTTGAAATTATGCACCTCACTGTATTTGGTGGATCCAATAAATTATCAGAGATTTTAAGGAAAAAAGAATGTTCCCTTCTTTCTGCCTATTTTTCTTGGATCATTGCCATGTTCTACATGAACCATCTGTTTGTACTTGTAGGATGCCAATTAGAGGGTTCTATTCTTACAATTTAAGAGATCTTTAAAGGATCATCATGTACATTGGGTCTCATCACATTCAATGGTGTGGAGAAGTTGGGGAATGGAAAGTTCGCAGTTTCTTGACCCTTGACGGATCAAAACTTGGTCATTTCTTAAAGGGAGCATTTGTGTAATGAGAAGATTCTGCGCTCGTTTATTTCCATTTCTGCGCTAGAGAGGAATCCCGCTATGCTAACCCCGCCGTTGTAAATTTAAATCCTCTCAATCACAGAAATTCAGTCTTTTCTGCTTTTCCGTGCAGAAAAGTCTCGCAACAAATGATGGAGAAACTGTGCCACGTGGAAAATGGAGCGGTTTTTCTCTCAATCACAGATTCTTGTTACACATACACGCCCTAAAAAAGTGAACCATAAGGATTCATGCTCTTTTGTGATGTAATACCTTGTTTTTCCATGATGTATGAACACTTGCCAAATAAAAAGAAGAAACAGGGATTTCTTGGCTTCAGGCCATCAAAACATATTTTTCTTTGATATTCCCTCAATATGTACAAGCTTCCTTCACTATGCAGCTGAAGACCCAAAATTACGTGATGATAAAAGTTTAAGGGAGAAATCACTTTTACCAATGGTAAGAACCTTTATGGCACTGATTCTAGCATTTTCTTCCCTGAAGTTATTCATATCAAAATGCTAATTTTATATTTGGTCATTCAGGAAAAGGTACAGATGCTTTTGCCTGCTAAAGTAGGCGACTATACAGACTTCTTTTCATCCATGCATCATGCAAAGAATTGCGGAACCATATTTCGCGGGCCAGAGAATCCAATTCCCCAAAACTGGTACGATCACGGAGTGTATATATAGAATTGAAAATGACGAGTGTGCGGCACATTATGTGTGGGTATTCTGATCCACATGCTTCGAAGTGCCACACAGGAACTCAATGGCATTTCATACAGTTGGGGTGCCATACACAATAGTATTAAATCAATCTTTCTTTGTATTGTGGTTGCCATCTATATAGATGGCACAGATGAACATTGTTTTTCTTGTTTAAAATGCAAAAGCAAATACAAAAATTCACAACATTGTCTTCAATGTTGCATTATCATATTGGAAGAAAGCAAACCATTTTAGAAAGATTCTACACTTTAAAATAATAGTGCCTGTGTTTCTTTATTTTTAGTTCTTTTTAACTTTGGGATAAATGGACTGATGGAAAGAACTTTAACCTGACCAATTCAAAAAAAAAAAAAAAAAAAACCTGGATGGTTAAACATAACAAACCCCAACAGTTAGTGGAATTAATATTTATAGCAAGAAAGCCAAATCCCATGATAACTTTGAAGTAGTTCAGTTTCGCCACTTTGATGATGTTCATATGCTTTTATTTTCAAGTCCTGCTACATCATAAATCAGTTACTTTTTTTTTTCTTCTATAGAATTTTCTTTTGGGGAAATATGATGTGTGATGAAGCTGCTCATTTTGGAAAAACATGGCGTCATGGGTGGGTTTTAGGCAGAATTTTAGTTCTTATTTTTTCTAACTACAAACTTTTTTTTTAAAGTAAAAAAAAAAAAAAAAAAGCTTAGGTCTCAGGTGCTATGCATGATAACGCAGGTTTGAGACCTGTGAGTAGCCACTTTGTGCAAAATTGTCAGAGATTAGGTTTGTCTCCAGTTTGGACCCTCCCAGGACCCTGCTTCGGCGGGACCGCACTGGGTGATGACCTTTTTTAACCTAGCTTTTTTTAAAAGCAGCCATTACTCCTATTAATGGGAAGTAGACATAACTAGTGCACTTGCACACAGGTGGGGAGAGAGTGCTTTTTATTTTTTTATTTTTTTTATCGATGACAAAAATGGATTTATTAAGAAAAAAGGAACACCATTACAAAGCCCAACAACAACAAGGGAAGGGCTATAAGATCATTATACATGAACAAAAATTACATAATATGAGCCACCCGAGGAGCTTGTTTAGCTAGACCATCCGCCAAAGAGTTGGCTGACCTAATCACATGGTAAGGGGAAATGGTGCTTCTGAAAGAGATATTGGGCATTGAGCTATCTAGTGAACTCAAATACATCAGGAAGTCTCAAAAGCAGGTCTTCATGGATTTGAATGATTTGAGAACATATTTACTTAGGTTTTATTTTACGCAGCTACTCTTTTAGGTTTATTTTGCATTCTTTGGTTTGTGTCTTCTGTTCTATATTATGGGTTTTGTTCATTGAGCTTGATAATGGGGCACAATTTCCAGGTTCCACCTTCCTATCGCATATCATGGACGAGCATCATCAATTGTTATCTCTGGGACGGATATTATTCGACCTAGGTGAGAGAAAAATCTTCTTTTTAGATCTATGTTTCTGTTTCTTTTTTCTTTTTTTAATTTGAAATGTTGACTACTTAAATATTCTAAAAGAGAATAATTTATAAAAAAGGATCAGCCCAACAAGGTTAAAGTGCCAAAATCAATCAAAATTACATAACAAGTACTTTGCATCTTCCTCCCAATGTCTCCAAACATCGGATGCAAAAACACCAAAAACTCTTTTTGACTTTCACCCATGATCTTACTTCTGCTCAAGCCTTCATAGCCTCTGCACTTATTGCATCTGACTTGTCATCGAATGTGTCCAAATAGACCAACAAAGTGCTGTCATAGAACAACTCCAACGAATGGTGCTGTGTTGGTTAATATATTCAAACCACCAATTTAATACCAACTCCTTAGGCATTCTTGGCCAAACCCAAGAAACTCCAAACAGTTGCAAGAATTAAGTCAAAACTGACTTGGTAAATGGACAAGGGATAACAGATGGTTTGTATCCTCTCCCCTTCTCAAACAAAAGCTGCACAGTTCACACAAATTTTTTTTAGTAACAGTTCACACATTAACAATCCCTTTTGACTGTGTCACAAATTATCAACAGTGAATTGTTCAAGACAGCTGCCCATATGAAAGCTTCTTCTTCTTTTTGATGATGTGGGTGTCCCTAAGGTCTTTGAGCCAAGAGTACGAATCCCTCGGGTGGCACCGACTAAAGCCACACAAATGCACATTGGGCAAAGCTGGGGGTGGTTTTGAACACGAGACGTGGGGAGCAAACCCACATCTTATGCCACTCCACTAACTAGCCGGTGGGTGCGTGCCCATATGAAAACTTCAACTCTTGGAGGAACTCTTTTTTTTTTTTTTGAATAATAACTAGTGTTAATCAAAAGCTTAATAGTACAAAAGGAATATACGGGAAAGCAGAGAAAAACTCGAAGACAAGGACCCAAAAGAAGAAACTCGGGCCAAACCAAAGAGACAGGATCTACAAAAAGGGAAACCAAAACCACCCAAAAAATTAAGATATCACCTCCCTCCAATTAAGGAGGATAATGTCTATCGGCAGGCTCCAAAACTCCGGAAGAATAGAAACCCAAGAAGCCGCCAAAAATCTGGATCTAGAGAAAACAATGGTAGCTTGAGAAGATTTTCCTTTGATACACCTTGAGTTTCTTTCTTTCCAAATAGCCCATATTGTAGCAAAAAAACAAGCGCGTCAAAGCAATCTCCTTTTGTGGGAGCCAAACACAAACTTCCAGGCTTCGAAGAGATCTTTAATGGATGAAGGGAGAACCCAGGATAAGTCAAAAGACTGGAGAAGGGAGTTCCAGATATCAGACGCCATTAGGCATTGAAGGAGAATGTGGTCTACAGATTCTTCAATTGATAGACAAAGGGGGAAGGCGTTGACCACTATCACTTTGCGGCGGCGAAGGTTATTGAAGGTGAGGATACTGCCTCAGAGCACCAACCATGCGAACCCCAAGACTCTAGGAGGAACCTTGGATTTCCATAAAGAGTTGAAATGACTGTAGGTCGAAGGAGAGTCGAACATCGCCGAAAAGGAGGAAAATGTTAAAACTCCTTTAGAGAGGGGATCCAGATCCTATGGCTAGGCCCCTCCTTTGGAAAACAAGCCTGATCCAGGACCCCGAGGAGATGAATAAGCTCTCTCCTCATCCTCTCGAAGGCCTCTTTTGAAGATCGGAGTCCAAACCATGTGATTATTTATCTTTTCCATGTATTCTTTGACTTTTGCTGATTGATTTGAGGCACAGCTGAAGAGAGAAGAGAACTCCTTTGCAAGAGTTCTAACCCCCACCCAAACATCCAGCCAAAAGAAAACATCTTCCCCTGATCCAATCTTGTATCTAATATTACCAGCAAAGAGGGCCTTATCCGCAATTATGCCTCTCCATATGCCAAAGAGTCTATATGACGGTACCAAGACGTCCTAGTCATTTCTTCTCATTCTGCCTCCACAGACTATTATCGTGCTCTCTTATAGTTTTCAAAATCGGAATTGTATTGCAAATCGTTCATACCAATTAATCGAATCGAATCGCGAATCGTAGGATTTTTTTATTTTTCTAATAAAAACGAAAAATAGTTAAAAATTAAAAAAAAAAAAAAAAATATTTATAACCATCCATTTTCCCATTTATAGTAGTATAAACATAATAACAATTAAGTCTATCATACAATCATATCAAGAACATCATGACATATATTAAAAAAAATATATATATAGGAAGATGCTCCTATGAGAGATGCTTTCACCTTACTATGAGAGATAAGGTAGGGGCCCTCACACCTATATCCAATGCTAACAACTTAAATGTGAGGGCCCCCAGTCCTATCTCTCATATAAGGTGAGAGATATCTCTCATAGGAGCATCTCTTATATATATAAATATATGAAATAAATGGTATAAATAGTTAAATAAGTTTAAAATATCAATATATATTTTTTATTATCTTTAAATAAAAATAGAAAAATAAACTAAAATCCAAACCATCATTCTTATACAGTAGGATATCTCTTAAAGTTAAGAAAGTGTTCATGAAGAAAAAAATCAAAATAGATTAAAAAAAGAAGACGACATAGACAAGCACTATACGTACAGTCAAATGCTTTAGTTAAATGCATGTTCTTTATTCATCTTTAAAACCTTAACAAAGACGTAAAAAATTATTACGAGGTTTCGTGAACTACTAAATAACCTTTTTAAAATACAAGCGATAAAAGAAAGAGAGAATAAAGAAAGAATAAAGGTAAAAGATTATTAATATTAACTTATTGGCTGTAGCCATTCTCGCTTAGTCGAATCGCTTGAATCATAAAATTCGATGAAACAAGAATCAAATTGTAGAATTCACACTTGAATCCTAAGACTCATTTGTAAATGGGATTCATTACATAGATATGAATCGTTTTCCTTAAGATTTGGGATACGAATCGTAGGATTCTCATAACTATGTGCTCTCCTATCCCCCACAGCCATTTCCCTAAGAGAGCTCTATCCATTTGAGCCAACGGCCTAAAGCCCAGACCACCATCCTTTTTGGGTTTGCAAATGGAGCTCCAATTGACAAGATGAAACTTCTTCTTATTGGATTTGCCCTGCCATAAGAAATCCCGTTGAAGTTTTTCTATGCGCTTAATGATTGATGTCGGACATTTGAAGATTGACAAGAAGTATAAGGGAAGATTTGCTAAGGCTGCCTTTATTAATGGGACTCTACCTCCAAAAGAAAGGTATTTCGCTTTCCAGGAGGCCAGTTTATGCTCCATCCATTCCTGAACTGGATTCCATACTGATATAGGAACTTTACCAGGGCAAAGCGGTAAGCTCAGATAAGATGAGGGAAGAGAGGCGATTTTGCAGCCCATGATGCTAGCAAGTTCCTCAAGCAGATGATCTCTCATAGATATGTCAATGATCTCGCTTTTGTAGAATTCACCTTGAAACCCGAAACTCTGCTTCAAAACACTTGAGGATGGCCACAATATTCTTGATTTGCTCGTCCTTTGTGTCATAGAATATTACAGTATCATCCACAAACTGGAGGTGAGTTATAATTGGGCCACTAACTACCGGTCCGAACTTGAGATGAGATTCACTTCACCTACCACGGAGATCATTTTACTAAAGGCTTCACCAACAATATTAAACAGAAAAGGAGAAAGTGGGTCGCTCTGATGAAGACCTCTTTTTGCTTGAAAGAAACCCATGGGAGTTCCATTAATTAGGATGGAATATCTCGTGGAAGGGACGCACTCCTGGATCCAACTCCGCTATTTAGCCCCAAAACCCGTTCTCATCAACAAGTAAGCAAGGAAACTCCAATCCACTCTATCGAAGGCCTTTTCAGATCTAGCTTACATAGGACACCTGGCATCTTATTTTTGTGTCAGTGAATACGTTCTTTGGCTATGAGGACCCCATCTAAGATCTATCTCTCATGCACAAAAGCAGCTTGCGACTGAGAAATAATGGAAGACATAACCTTTTGCAATCTACTCGCCATAACTTTGGCTGGAATTTCGTAGATGCTACCTATCAGATTGATTGGTCTGAAGTCCTTGATGTATTCTGCTCCCTTTTTCTTGGGGATTAATGTTATAAAGGACGATCCAATGTTCTTCGAAAGCTTGCCCCGTTGATGGAATTCCCCGAAGTTCATGATGTCCTCCTTGGTGATGTCCCAAAAGTGCTGGAAGAAAGAAATCGGGAAACCGTCCGAGCCTGGTGCTCCATCTCCCCCGAGGTCAAAGACTGCAGCACACACTTCCTCTTCTTTGAAACCTCTTTCCAACCAAGTAGCATTTTCAATGCTTAGGCTATTTAGGGTTAAGTTATTTAGGGAGGGTCTTTCCAATTCCACTCTAGAGTAGAGATTCTTGAGAAAGTCCACAATGTGTTTGGTGATGTCCGCTCGGTCGTCTTGTCTTCTATCACCATCCATTAGGGCTTGTTTGGGGGCTTTACTAATGGAGTTGAGTGAAGTAAATGTTATTTTGAAGAAATAATAAAATATAAGTGGGTTATGATGGTATTTTATTTTTAGTTGTTTGTGATGGAATTTTTTTGACTTTTTTATTGAAAAGTGGAGTTTTTTTGTCTTTTAGTGGAGAAATGAGGTTACTTTTTGACTTTTTTTTGAGAAATATGGTGGGAAATTTGAATTAAAGTGCTTTTGGTGGGATTTTTTTTTTTTTTTTTTTTTTTGAGAAATGGGGCTTTACCTTACTTAAGTCTAATAGTAGAATTGCCAAACAAGCCCGTAGATAAGAAATCTTGTTGCTTCTCTTTCTGTTCGAAGCCAAACTATGAAAGAATTTAGTATTTTTGCCCCCCTCTTTAAGCCGCATGCACCTAGATCGCTGCTTCCATTTGATCTCTTCCTCCCTTACCTTAACTACAAATTTCTCTTTTAAGAATGGCCTTCTAGCTATCTCTACCTCAGATAGGACTTGAGATTGTTCCTTTATGTCTAGACTTTGAATCTCTTCCAACATTTCAACTTTAGCCGCTTTCACGTCACCAAAGTTCTGCTTGCGCACTCCTTTATTTTAACTTTGAGGTTTTTAAGTTTGGAGGCTAATCTGAAACCTGCCCAATGCCCAACTTTGGCGACTTGCCACCACTTCCTGATAAGAGTAGAGAAGTTTGGTTTATTCAGCCACATTAATTCGAAGCAGACCGGTGCCGGGCCCCATCTTTCACATATAGTGTCAAGAAGAATGGGGCAGTGATCGGAGATGGGATTTGGCAGGGCAAATTGGCAGGCTTCGGGAAATAGATGAAACCAATTGTACGAGAGAAGGAATCTGTCCAGATGCTACATAGCGGGAGATGATTGATGATTTGACCAAGTGAAATTAGAACCCCCAAGATGCAGGTCAATTAGAGAATGCTTATTTATCCACTCTGAGAAGCCCACAATATCTGAGGTTATGAATCTGCCCCCTAACTTCTCAGAGGGGAATCTAACCACGTTCCAATCCCCTCCTAAGCACCAAGGACCACTCCACTTCCTCCGAATGGAATCTTCCTAACTTCTTGGAGGAACTCTTTAGTTCCCAATAAAAGGAAAAACCTCATTATCCTCTTGTTGCTATCAATTGATCATGGGGTTTGACAGAAACTGACCATTTTTTGCCATTTTACCATAGCCTAAAATCTTCTCCAAAGCATGGAATATAAACCTGATTTTAAATAATTCATTAATGTCTCAAGTACTTCAACCTCCTCATCCCACAAATTATATAAATCTAATATTTAGTAATCCATTAAGGCCTCAAGTACTTTAATCTCCTCATCCCGCAAATTTCTCCTCAAAATAGGATTCCATAGAATAGAGTTACCAAATCTTTCCATATAATCTGAAGCCTTTGCAGTTTACACCCACGTCCTCGGAAATAGCAGAGAGAGAATGAAATGGATTAGCCAATCTAGTACTACCACACCAAGGATTGGTCTGAAATGATTCCGATTGCCCTTAACACGCCTATATTGAACATGAGTGAGAAACTGACCACAAAATGCTGTAACTAACTAACTGCTCTCCACGTTCAAGATGCATTTGGGCAGGTATCTGTAATATCCTCAATCATTTGCAATTTGGTACCTGTGGATCAAAATAGCATGTCACAACCCATTATTGTCATTACTGAATCTCCACAGCCAGTTTTCAAGCAGTGCTTTATCCATTCTCTTAACAGAATAAATTCCCAACCCACCTTTTGTTATAGTCCGGCAGCCCTTCTTCCAACCAAATGGTACTACAATCTTGAACATCTACTAAAATCTCTTTTTTTCTAGTTGACAATTTCCTTTCAAAACTTTCCATCACTGAATCCAAAGATCTATAGAAGGTTTACCCACTCAAAAAAGAAGACATTGATAAAAGAAGGCTTCCCGTGCAACAGCCAAACAAATCTGCAAAGTATTCCATTTCATGGCAATCAATCTGGAGCCCAGTTAATTCTACTGTAATTGATTGAGCATAAACAACATTTCAAGCCACCCAAGGATTACCTTGATATTTTGAATTTGCACCTCCCAGTCTCTGATTCTGTTAAACCTCCATAAATTGTATTTGAAGAAAAACCAAAGAATAGGACATATCTATTAAAAACCAAAGAATAGGACATATCTATTATATTTATGTTTTATATTGTAAACCAAAACAGCAACCACAACTCCATATGTTGTGAGTCTTGGCCTCCCAGGTTTGCAATCAATTTTTAAATTATTTCAGTTATGCAGAGATTTATGTGGCCAACTGTTCTTTTTTGTGTCTACAACTGAAATTGTAGACTTGTAACTGAAATAACCAACTGCCACCTTGCCTTAGAAGTGACGGAAATCAAAGTATTTTCTTCTTCTTTTTTCCTAATAGGAAAGTACATTAGAAATACAAATTTGAGCATTTGATGAATTAAGTGAACTATTTGATGTTTTGAAAGTAAAGTTGGTTCTAAAGTTTTGGGGATTATGTTTATTTTTTGCCTATCTTGGGTTACTTTTCAAAATTTAGATGCACATCTCTCATAAAAAGGTTGCCAGGCTCTGGGAAAGAGTTTCTGAGCTAACCATTGAGAATAGAAATATGGTATTTGAAACTAGCATAAACCAAAGTTGGAACTTGGAACTCTAGATTTATGTTCAACACCTTAATCTCTTCGTCAAGTTGATACTGGTTATTGTCTGTATTGCTAATCCATCACATAGATATCACACTGTGCCATCTGCTCATCTGATTTTGCTCTTTTCTGCTAGCTTATCACTGGAAATGGTTCTGATGTCTGCTCATCCAATTTTGTTTCATTTTATTCAGTAGCTTCTTGGCTTTGTAGATCTTATTTCGTGTTTTATCTCTTCTGATTGCCAGGGGTCAAGGTCCTCCCATCGGCAATTCTCCACCATATTTTGGACCTTCGCAGAAGCTGGATTTTGAGCTTGAAATGGTTAGGCTTTAATCTATTTTAAATAGTAACATTCTTGATCAGTGATATTTAAAATCACGAGAAAGTTATTTTTGGGTTTTTTTATGACATCCCTATCTTCTGACAACCCCACCTCTCTCTCTCTCTCAAAACTCCCTAATTTTCCGATGTATTTAAAAATACCATTCATCTCATGGTCAAGGTGTATGTTCATCAGGGTTTTTGCTAATGACGTAGCTTTTAGATGAAAATGTATAGAATTAACAATTTTACCTTTCGAAACATTTGATGATTAGCAATACTATTTTTATGAATGCTCTCAATCATGGGACTGTTTACATTCAATAGAATTTTTGAAGCCATGCTATTATTGTGGGATCATATTACTTGGTACTTTACTGATGGGGATCATTTCAATTAAAAAGATTTCATCGCAGTCACCGCTCAACATGGTTCAAAATTGCGGCGTATCGCGGTCATCGCGTCGCTAGTTTTTATTTTACCCCCAAAAAATCCGAAAAAATATCCAAAAAATCCATAATGTTCTAAAATGCTAAAAAGCAATATCTTTCTCCATTAGTAAACATTTTAAAACAAAACATCGGTCCCCCCTAAGTCATTACATCCTGTATCACTGTCTTATACTTATAAAGACTGCTATGAATTAAATAGGCTTACGTGTATATATTAAAATAAGTCCAAATATCATAAATTTTACAGTATGCATTGCAACCATAATTTTGAATTACTCATTAGTGTTACACACTTATAGTGAAGAAACTACTACTAGTAGTATAGACGTACAATACTCAATTATTCAATAACCAAGTAAATTGTGTCCGAATTTCAACTTTCAAGTAATTACTACTACATCAAGTTTAATTTATTAATTAAAACATCGGAGTATGAACATAAGGGTATTGTGGTTGCGAAGGGAAGAAACCATTATATGAGAATCCACGAAATCTTTCAAATCACTTTAGTTTTGGTGAAAAAATAAGCTTAGGAAGCTCTAACATAGTCTTAAGAAGCTCCACAAATAGTTTAGAAAAGAAAGAAATGAAAAAGAAGAGGAAAGAAAATAAAAAAAAATCATCGCTGGCCGATATTTTTACCGTTATTTTCAAAATATCGGCCGTTATGGACCGTTATTTTCACTATTTTTTGACACCGTGACCGTTATGACCGTTATATTGTAAATATTGTAATGGTATAGTCCGTTACCGTTTCATAACGGTCGTTATATTAAACTATGCCACATGCCACTCGAGGAAGGGCTCAACCAATTAGTAGTCTAAACGAAGAAGGATTGTCTAAGGGTTATCTCATGTTTTCTTTCTTCTAATAAGTTTGCCTGGTATTTTGTGTCTGATCGTTGTAGATGCTTGATTCAGTGTTGTGATGTCATTAAGTTATGCCTTTGTTTCTTTCCTCATCCTTGATTCTCTTGTTTTTGTTTAATAACATTTCTCTTTACCCCCTTCACACCCTCCCCGCGCCAAAAAAAAACTGGACAAACTATATCCATTTTAGCACCTGGATTGAACAAGAGCACAAAAACACAAAAACACAAAAAAAAAAAAAAAAAAAAAAAAAAAAAAAAAAAAAAAAAAAAAAAAAAAACAGCACAGGCATAAACAGTACTTGATTTGACAAGAGTCCAGGGCAAAGCTGGAAAGTGCTCAGTGTGTTGCAACACAAGGTTGCGGGTTCTTGTCATGTTACCATTTAAAAAAAAAAAAGCAGGATAAATAAATAGTACTTGATTTAGACGATCATCATCATCATTAGGGCCTTATCCCATCAAAGATTGTCTAAGAGAGTATTACTGTACAATTATAATAAAGCTATGACCAAAACACCAAATATTTCTCTCTCCCTCTAGGAGTTAGCATGGATGGGATATTCTCTCTAGTCTCTATCTATAATATGAGGTGTTGTTTATGTTGCACTTTGACTTGTCAAGGATTCATCATGCTCATTTTCACCATTGCATAACTCATCTATTTAAATTTGCTTTCGTGAGTTCTACTCTTCCACTTGACTAAATCAGTTTCTTTTAGTATACTGTTATAATTTTTCCCCCTTGTGATTATTAGAGATAATCATGTGGACTGCGAAAGGCGGAGGACTACAGATGACAATGCAGCACGTCTGCACGTGCACACTATACTGTATATTAATCTAGTAGATTATAATTAGATTCAAATTGCCCCAATTAAGGGGATAATCACTGCTGTAATCAATCAACATTTACTGTAAATACCTCATACAATAGATATAAAATGGGAGGACCGACCTCAATGAGAGCACCCAGAATTTTCCACCAAATATCTTCTTACAATTTATCTTCTCTTTCAGAGAATTGTCATTGATCACAATAATTAGCGGCTGAAAGATAAACTGTGAGGAAAAGTGATCCAAAAAAAATTGAGACTTCCCTATATATTTTGTCTTGTCAGGCTAATCCCAAGATACTATCCACAGTGAATGTCATCATCTGCATCCATTTTTCTAGTGACTGGTCACAACTGTCGATCAAAAACATAATGCATGGTCCATTGGTGGGGCCACTGCAAACGGACAGGTTCACTGGACAACAGATTCAACCTGTATAGGTGCTCATTATAAAAAACCACAATAAATACCTCAATAGTACATGGGTCTAAACAAATAATAAAAATAAATAATAAATAAATAAAATCAAGGATACCATACAAGAATGAATAAACAGAAGATTTGAAGACGACAAGATCCATTAAACCCATGGCTTTTCTCCCAAACAGTGAAAGAAATATTATCCAAGGCAGCCAACAAAACCTTTATAACAAATATAATGCTTTCTGTACTTTACAAATCATGAGGCAGTAGCTGGTTGAGGGCCAAAAGTTGTCATCACAGTTACCGTAGTAGCTGGTTGAGCGCTGATGGTTGATGTTGCAGCAGTAACCAGTTGGGACCAACTATTGACATTGCTGTTGCAGCAGTAACCAGTTGGGACCAACTATTGACATTGCTGTTGCAGCAGTGACTGATTGAGAGCAAATGGATGGTTCCACAGTTGTTGCGGTCTGTTTCTTCACCTGAGTAGCATGTTTTTACTCTGCTAGATGGTAATTGAAAACCATCTTGCTATGCAGACGACATTGATACATTGCACATCATTGGCAATTTTGTAAACTCGCTTTTTGTTGCAATGTTTTGCTATTATGCAATACTTAAATTCATTGGAGTGTTCATTATTTTATTGTTGCTCGCAGGCTGCTGTAGTTGGTCCAGGAAATGATTTGGGCAAACCTGTGGATGTTAATAGAGCAGAAGATCACATTTTCGGACTTGTACTGATGAATGATTGGAGTGGTAATCATTGTTTTGTCAAAGTGTTGGACTTTTCCACTTGGATCTAATTGTGGATATCACATTAACTATGTGTGTTTTGACAGCAAGAGATATACAGGCATGGGAATATGTGCCGCTTGGGCCTTTTCTTGGGAAGAGTTTTGGTGATCTCTCTCTCTCTCTCTCTCTCTCTCTCTCTCTCTCTCTCTCTCATATAATATATATGATATGGCGGATTTCCTCCTGTGCACTGTGCATCGGTGCCGTTCATCACGTGGGACCTAGTTTTATTCAGTGAGGTGCCCGCCTTTGGTGCGGTCTGGATGCATGCTTCTGCAGAGCAAGCACAGGAGAAAATTTTTGAGATATGAATATATGTGATCCAATTCGTATGTTGAATCTTGGGTGCTTGCAGGCACAACATTATCCCCTTGGATTGTCACTCTAGATGCTCTTGAACCTTTTGCTTGTGATGCTCCTAAACAGGTGGCCGAATTTCTTAACCGTCCCAGGATCTAGTTTATAACTGAATGTTTTCTTGGAAATGCTTTTGTTCTGTTTCATTTAACTTAATATGTGATCTGTATAAACTTTTAAGTTTAGGAGGCATTTGTGGGCATTTCTCTTATACGTTGAAGGAATATGCTGCTGATGGTTATAAACTGCAGGAGCCTCATCCATTGCCATATCTGGCTGAAAAGAAGTCCAAGAGCTATGATATTCCTTTAGAGGTGCGTTCTCTTTCTGGAAATGAAAAAATGTTACTGCTATGTATGATAGAGTCGTGACATCTATAAGAACGACTGGCGGAGAGACTAAAGAGTTTCCTATCATGATTGGTCTACACCAAGGCTCAGCGTTAAGCCCGTACTTGTTTGCCCTAGTTATGGATGAGATTACAAGGCATATCCAGGATGAGGTGCCGTGATGTATGCTATTTGCAGATGACATTGTTTTAGTGGATGAGACAAGAGGAGTGAATGCGAAGCTAGAATTGTGGCGGAAAACGTTAGAGACTAAAGGGTTTAGGCTAAGTCGATGCAAGACAGAATATATGGAATGCAAGTTTAGTCAAAGTAGGACACCTGGTAACATATAAGTAAATTTGGGCACACAAAAGATTGTAGAAAAAGAAAACTTTAGATACCTTGGATCTATAGTGCAATAGGATGGAGGGATTGATACTGATGTAGGTCACAGGATTTAGGCCGGGTGGAGCAAATGGAGGAGTGCTTCGGGCATCTTGTGTGATCGGAAAGTCCCCCTCAAAGTTGAAGGAAAGTATTATAAGGTGGCGGTACGCCCAGCGTTGTTATATAGATCAGAGTGCTGGGCAGTAAAGCATAATCATGTTAAGAAGATGGAAGTTGCGGAGATGAGAATGCTAAGAGGGATGTGCGGGATCACAAGGAGAGATATGATTAAGAACGAGGAGATTAGGGGCAAAGTAGGAATAGTACCGATTGAAGATAAAATGAGAGAAAATTGACTGAGATGGTTCGGTCATGTTAGAAGGCGTCCAATGGAGGCACCTGTTAAAAGGTGTGAAAGCATGGAGATTTCCAGGAGTATGAGAGGGAGAGGGAGAGGGAGACCCAAAAGAAGTTGGAAAGAAACTATTAAACATGACCTTCCCTACATGGATCTAACGGAGGACATGGCGCTAAACAAATTTGATTGGCGTTGTCAAATCCATATAGCCGACCCCACCTAGTGGGAAAAGGCTTGGTTTGGTTTGGTTTGGTATGGATAATGAGAAGACAGACAAAGACATGAGTTGATCCATCAAGATGATGGGAACAACTCAAATCAACTTTGGAAGGTCCAAGCACCAAAAGTGGACCCTCTATAACATGATTTATTGACGAAGTTACTAGCCAATAATCCCAAAACCAATTGGTGATAGGAAACTGCACAAACAACTACTTAACACCCTCCCTTCTGTCCCGCCCAGAACCGTAGCACATGCCCAGAACGCGGCATGAGGCCTTCTTGACCTGCATATTTGCGCCCGCACAAACACAAAACGCGGCATGGGGCATGTTTGCCATGCGTGGTTTCGAACTTGAGACCCTGTCTCTGATACCATGACAAAGCTACTAGCCAGTAATCCCAAAACCAATTGGTGATAGGAAACTGTACAAAAAACTACTTAACATTAATATCATGTCTTCCCACTCGTGACTGGGCAAGTGAATACCCCTCCTAATAGCTTATCCTTCAACATGAGAAAAGGGGAACACCATAGAAACTTAATTGAGCAGAAAGTAGGATCTTGAAGGTTCTCATGATTTTTCTTACACTCACCAATGAACATTTTTGGCCTTTCTTTCCCCAACGACCATAGATTCTTCTCAATTGAAATTGCTTGACCCAGCAGGTTTGGAAAAAAAAAAAAAAAAACTCCCCTTGGTCATTTTCATAAGGTTGTCCTTATGAGTTCACAATTACTCCCCTCAATATTAATCTTCAAAAGCCCTTCTGAGGGGGTTGACATCTTCTCTCCCTACAACTCTCATCTGGCAGATTTATTGCCACCGACCAGTCTCTTACCACATCCAAGAAGCTCAATCTTTGGAACTCCCTTTCCGGTAGACCTTATTAAATTAGCCACAAGCTTTCATCTCTTTTGAATTTCTCACAAGCCCCTAGCATTCCTAATTGATGGTGTCTCCATTTGAGACTGATTAAACTCATATTATCCTCTGTGCATTAGCATTGCAACTTTTGTAAATTAAACATACTTGGGTCCCATATTGGGCCTCATAATTGGACCTGAGCTGAATGGGTTCATGACCTGATCCATGGGCCTAGAGTCGGATGGTTCTGGATAGTTGTAATCTTGAATTGAGATAGTATAGTTTCTGTTGAGATGGGAAGAAAGGATGGTTTCTGTTTATTGTAATATATTGGATTAAGTTTCCTTGATCCTGACCTAGTAACAAATCTTTTCTATATAAAGGAGACTCATGCTGTTACATCGACTCATGAAAACTCCTCTGTTTACTTCTCCTTTCTGTCACATTGACACAGGACATTTTCATAAACTCCACTATTTCCTTCTCCTTCACAACTTTCATCTTCCTCTTGCCTGTTGTAATTAATTGAGGACACTAAGTTCTTCAGTTCACTTTTCCATTTGAGCACTGTGTGACTCACACTTCCCCTCATCAGGCACAGTGCAATCCACAAGTTTCTGCTCTATTCTGGGTAATGCCAATGTTTTTTCCACTCATATCTAAAACCTAAGGGGGAAATGTGGGTCATTGCAAGTGATAACCGCATCTTATTTTATTTTTACTTGAAGACACTTTTGTACCAAGCACATCATGCATAAGTTCATGAAGAGGGATTTCACACAACTGCGCAAGCTTAAAGCTTACATTCAAAATGGACAGACAAAAGTCTCAATGCACATACAGGCAGCATGATGCTTGTTAGCCACCAACACCTGTGGACAATGTGGTCAAACAGATGGCTGATGTGCCAACTGTAAAATAGGAATGGTGGTAACATCTTACTCCCACACTGACTTGAATGTTTTTTTTGCTGCAAGGTCCGTATCAAACCTGCTGGACAGAAACAGTCGTCTGTTGTCACAAGAAGTAACTTTAATCACCTGTAAGATGATTGATGCCGAACCATTTTCTTATCATACTTGTAGAGTTTTTTTCTCACATATGCTATATATCATAGGCAGCACTTGGACCAATAATATACTCTTCTAACCATTTCTGATTAATAGAGTTCATTAAGAGTAAAGCCAATCATTAAGCCAGTAATATACAGTTATGCATTGCAACGGTACATGACTTGTCATTTATCCAAAAAAAAAGGGGTACATGACTTGTTGCCTTCCTTATATGATTTGGGGTTGATACCTCTTTTTATTATTATTATTATCCAGCCATAGAGCAATGCACGCATATGCTTTATTGCGTAATGAAACTACACACTAGTGCTCTGGTTCTGGTTGTGTGATCCATTCAGTAGCTAATGCAGTTTATAGTTCATCTCTAATCACAACAAAAGTATAGACTAAGAGGTAGGTTCATTCAACCTCAAGCATGCATGTTGTCTATTTCAGCTAAAATTCCTTAAATACT
Organism: Camphora micrantha; assembly: GCA_003546025.1. Lineage (NCBI taxonomy): Eukaryota > Viridiplantae > Streptophyta > Magnoliopsida > Laurales > Lauraceae > Camphora > Camphora micrantha. The sequence continues at coordinate 39,332,722 of QPKB01000011.1, read as the reverse complement.
GGGTCTTTTAACTCTTCCAGATGCTGCATTAAAAAAAAAAAAAAAAAAAAAAAAAAAAAAAAAAAAAAAAAAAAAAAAAGAAGGAAAGACCAGCTTCACATCCAGAGACATTATGATGTGGACGGCAGATCGTGATGCGGGGCAGGGTAGATCGAGATTTTGGAGAGCAGAAGAGAGCAAGACACTCACAATCTTTTTCATTGATCAAAGAGATCTAATCTCAACCATCTAAACAATCCTACGGTTGAGATTAAAACGTCCCATCTTAAATATATAAAAAGATATAAACAATGAAATATCACTAAATAAAATAAAGCACAAAACATAAAATGGATAGGCTGGACCCAATGGACTGGGTTGAGATAGTTGGGCTGGGACCACAGACTGCTTGACCCATGGGGGCCATGTGTCTTTCCTACATCACATTAATTGTCAAAATTATGTGTTTATGGAGGGAGGGAGGGTATTCTTATCATTTCAAAAGCTAATTGCTGTTGAGGAAGTGAACACTAAAGAAATCTTTATTCATCTTAACAAAAAGAGGGTGGAAGAGAACACAGGATGGAATGCAAGCTTCCCCTTTATTCATCTTGGCAAACAGAGTAGAGAACTCTGAGAGGTTGGAATGCTTGCTTCTTTCTGTCTTGTGCATGAACAAATGTTCTCGGTTCTCTGATGTAAAGGGGTGGGATCTACTTATTATGGCTATGCTAGGAGATTCTTTAATAAGAGCAGAGGAGAGTGCAGAGTTAAATAAAGAGAAGGGGAGAAAGAAGTTGAGGAGGAGCACATGGAGTGCACAGATGTAATATGTTCCATATACCACCTGCCGTTCTACCCTTTTTTTCATTTAGATATGTTCGTGTCTTAACTGGCTATGATCTTGAAAATATGGTGGGGGAATCTTGGCTATGGCTTATGGCTAAAAAGTGAGTTGCTTATGGCTCAACAGGACAGCTGTCTATTTTAAGAGGCCTAAAAACACATATATTTGAGAAAGGCAATTGAGAAAACAACACTATAAACCAAACCAAACTATACCAAGCCTTTTCCCACTGAGTGGGGTCGGCTATATGGATTTGATGATGCTAATCAAATCTGTTTAGGGCCATGTCCTCCGTTAGATCCATATAGGCAAGGTTATGTTTAATAGTTTCTTTCCAACTTCTCTTGGGTCTCCCTCTCCCTCTCCTACTACTGACAATCTCCATGCTTTCACACCTTTTAACAACACTATATGCATACTTTTATCGTTGTTCAATGAATGGATCTATAACATTTCAAAAAACCTTTGTTGGCTAATTAACTTGCCTACAAGGACTGTATGCTTTTATCGTGGTTGCTGTCATCATCTTTGTTTCCTGATCTCTCGTTGTGTGTACCATCAGCATCATCTTACCCTCATGCCATCTATAAAGATATTATTCTTCCCTGATTTTTTATATTAAGATAATTAGTGTGATCTAAACTGCTTTAATAACATCATCTATGAAACTTTTATATTGCCTGGATTACAGATACTGGACATTGACTCAACAAGTTGCACACCATACAATCAACGGTTGCAATTTAAGGCCTGGTGATCTGCTTGGAACTGGGACCATAAGTGGGCCTGTAAGATTAGTCATTCTTCCATTAGTGAATAATATAACATGGATGTGATTTCTAATCTCTTATTTTTCTTTTATCACTCACTTTATTTGGGGTCATTGCTTTGGTGCAATGGTAAAAGTCTCGGGTGCCATGCATGATAATGCAGGTTCAAGACCTGTGAGCAACCACTTTGTGCAAAATTGCCAAATGTTAGGTCTGTCTCTACTCTCTAGTCTGACCCTCCCAAGACCCTGCTTCGGTGGGACCCGCACTGGGTAATGACCTTTTTGTGACCATTCACTTTTCTTCATAGTTGATATTGTTTCTTGCCTGCTTTATTAGGATCCAGAGTCTTTCGGATGTTTGCTAGAGCTAACATGGAATGGGCAAAAGCCGCTGTCCTTAAATGCTTCAGTTCGTAAATTTCTAGAAGATGGAGATGAAATCACCTTTACTGGGTGTTGCAAGGTTCTTATTTCATAAACTACTGCTCTTAGACAACTTTAGGTGCAATCATGCTGTTATATTCTCTCCTCTCTTTTTTTGATAAATGTTATTTTCTGTTGACTAGGCAAAACAAGCAGATAATAATATTATGTACATATTTTAAAAAATCACATTAGGAATCTTCAGTTCCAAAAAATAAAAATAAAAATGAATGTATCGTGATTTTTAGTTCAACCAACCATCTTTTGCCCGATAGAAGTTGTGTATTTCCTTGAGCTGGGTGTGGCCTTCACCTTGGGGCTCATTAATATGTTTCTGGCCAACTAATACGTCCACTGGTTATGGGGTCAGGCTTAGACCTGATTGCATGGCCTTTTCAGTTATGGATCAGACCTGGTTTGAGCTGGACCTAGCCCATTGTCAGCCTATTTTCAAGTACCTTTCATAGGGTTGATTGTTCACATGATGATGTATCTAGATTGTCTATTCATTGGATGCCCTTGGGATTTTTTTTTTTTTTTTATAATGCAGGGTTTCCAGTCCTTTGGGTCAGAATAATCCCTACGGGCCTAGGAGAGAAAGCCGGGTAAAATTCCCCTGTGGCTCCAGTGTGGTAGTACAGTTTCGAACCCACAACGTCCGGATGCAAACCGTGGTCCTAGGCCAATTGAGCTATCCCTCGGGGTTATGACCTTTGGAATTTCATTGATTGGAATTTCATAATCATTTGATTCATCATTTCATCACCCATTTCTCCTATTGCCAAGAATAATGAGAAATAATCCAGAAAAAGCCTATTGAGCACATAATGCAGTATCTAGTAATAACCAGACTAGACCACCTGTTCAATGGTTTAGTCCAAACTTAAACCATTCATATGGTTAAAGAAAAGATCAAGATCATTAAATGATTAAAGAATTCAGTTTAGAGTTTCGACTGTTTTAACTGATTTCGAAACTTTACACACACACACACACAACACACACACACACACACAAAAAAAACTGATTTCAGATTTTTTTATCAATTATTATGTCACACACACACACACACACACACACACACACACACACACAAAAAAAAAAAAAAAAACTGATTTCAGATTTTTTTATCAATTATTATGTTTTCTAATTATGATGTCATGGATAAATTGTATTAGCAGTCAAAACCAGTTAGGTCCAAACCATCCAATCAAACTGTTTGCCTCCAGCTTGGTTTTTGAAAACACTGCAATTAAATATCGAGATGCAGCATAAAAATTGTCTACAAGAGATAATCATTTTGGGATGAGTTTTTTCTTTGTTCTTGGGCCAATTCAACTATGCTTTTTCCCCCTGAATGTACTTCATTTTAGGATAATACCTTTGGAAAGATGTTTGGATTCGCTAGTACATTTTCTTGCATGTTTTCTTTGCTCCAGCCAAAGAAATAGCAGGAATATACTTCTATTTCAACTGTGCGCTTTTTTATTTGAAAAAAATGCACCCTATTTACCAGTATTTCAGTAGGTACACTTACCTGTATTTGAAGGTGGAGCCAAATGGATCCTAGGTGTGCTGAGTGGTGCAACTATTCGTGCCCATGACCTAGGGAGCGTTGGCTATACCCCCTACTTGTATGATCAATTGTTCAGTTTGAATAATTCTCATACCATGGCGTCTGAGAGGGTGGGTGGGTGACAGTGACACAGAATCGAAACTGTATTCGGTGAAATGCCCTTTCCCCAACTTTTTAGCCCCAAATGAATCTTGATGGAGCTGAAAAGACTAAAAATTGCAGCCACCTTTTCACAGAGAAAAAAGATGACTGAAAACTGCATCCCTTTATTCCCATCTTATGTGATTTCCATTCCCAAACTTCACATGCACACTTTTCCCAGCTACCATTTATGTTGCCAAAATATTTAACCACCTAGTTTCTGTACTGTTGAGATGATACATCTCCCGCCTTATTTGCGGGAGGGTAGATTGACCTCATATACTTATGGACTTGCACTCATTTCTAGATGCTTTGATACTTTAACAATGAGAACAGAACTGAACGATAAATCCCTTTTTTCTTCGATAAATCCCTATTTTCTTCTAGATGACTTGCATTTTTTCTCTCTAGATTGAGCTCAAACTGCATCCCACTTTTTTTTTTTTTATAACTCGATGTGGTTTTCAGGGTAATGGTTACAATGTTGGATTTGGTACATGCTCGGGGAAGATTCTTCCAGCACCACAGTGAGTCGACGAAGTTGGTGCTCCTCTCGTGTCATTTCTCCATATGGTAAGTCCCATTCCTGCTGTTGGTGAAGACAGATGGCTAGTTACTTCTGTGTGTCTGTTGTTTTTGGGTAAACTTGAATGACAATCTTTTTTCGTTTAGAACTTTCGAGTCTTATCATGATATGTGAAAACATTTCCAGCGCTTCTGTGTGCTTGTTCTCTCTCTTCTTAATTTTATCTAAAAATTAAGTAATGGAAGCAGAATTGCCAACGTTGAGAAGATTAGGATATAATATAATGCTTTGGAGCAGTGAAGTCAATTTACTATTTTAAATTATACCCAGAATTTAGAAATGTAAAATTTATGTGGATGAAAATGAGAATTGATAAACTGGTATTTGCTGCCTAGCATAAGGCTTGTGATTGTACTTTGATTGGGTCACATTTTTTAGTGGGTCCAGACATCACAGCATATAGTGCCGCTAATCTTTTACTGCTAGAAGTTTACAGGATGTGAAAATCTGGTTCGACCCACTAACCCTTCCTGCATAAGTTGACCAAATCTTATAGGGGTCGGCCGTGGGTTGCATAAATGTGGCCTACAGTAAATCGGGTCAGATTAGGGTTGATCGTATATCATATTTAAATGTCAATTTTCTTATTAAAATGGGTCGGGTCAGGGTAGGCCTGCATGTCCGCCGATTTCAACCGTTTGTTGTTTAAATTTGTATGCCCTTGGGCTTTCGTTTTCTTGTAACTAAATTCAAATATAGCCAAAGTATTTGAAATGGACTGGGCTATTATCAATTTCAAACTCTTGCATGTTGGGTTGGGTGAGATCGATTTAAATGGGTGACTTAGATGCGGGTTATGCTGGTCAGATTGACCCACATAAGGTGCGTGCTGGGATTAAAAACAGGTTGAATACTGGTTGGCCTTCCACCTGTGAACAACTCGGATTAACTGACCTGTTTTGGTGTGACCCGACTCATTTGCCACTGCTACGTTTGGACGAGTGAAACAAAAAAAAAAACCACAGGCTACATATGCATTTGCTTTGAAGTATGTTAGACGCAGGAACGTTTTCCCATCATCATCATCTTCTTCTTCTTCTTTTCATGGAACATTTGCATTTAAGGATGTTTGGCGGCGCCGCTCTATCATAATTTTCCTCAACAATATAATAAGAGAGAATCTTGTTTTTGTTTGTCGACAAAGTAACGTTCTTGTTCCTAGTAAAAAAAAAAAACCCTGTAGAAAAACAAAAAAATCAAGCTTCATTTGATGAATAGTTCAAGGTCGTGGGCCCAGTGCGTGGGAATTTCATATGGGAATAGTTTAGCATAAAATGCCTAAATAAAACTCTCGTTTAAAGTCTCTAAACCCAGACACTACCCTATGAGAACTAGGAGCAAACCTGGCCAAGCGGGTTGGCCATTTGAACCGAGCATTGCCATCTTAAAAAATCTATATTGAATGGCAGAATGGGCCTGGGGACCCATCCCTACTAGTTCTCAATTCAACCCTCGATCAACGCGGGGCTAGCCCATATAATTCGCAGTTTCTGGATAAATAAACAGCTAGTTTGGTATGAATCTCTGCTCAATGCCATTAGATTCCGGGGCCAATAACCAAAGTAAGCTAACCTCACTAGGATTAATGGATGCAACTTACCTCATCCTGGTCCATCACAGCCATTCCATGATTTCCATCTCATTAATGGGGCTTTGTGAATGCGTACTTTTTTAATCATTTGGGTGTTTCGCGTTTACAAGTGATTATTAAGTCCGTCCATTACATTTGGAGCCATCTTAGAATTAAAATCGTATGCCTCATATGTACCCCTGAAGATACTCTCAGTGGGTTGGTATTTAATATATATGTTTCTTGGCCCACTGGATTTGGGCACCTTAACGAGTAAACAAGGTGGGTTCAGTGTTTCCAGATGACAAGCTAGAAGCATCATCCCAACAATTTTTTTTTTTTTTTGGGGTGGGTTGACCTACCGGAGAAGAGTGGAGCGATGCCAATCTTGAGTAGTACGCGTGCGATACAGACGTGCCAACCTCTGTGCATGTGTGTGATTCAGAATCAGGCCATGAGCTTGATGATAGCAGCGCAGGGATACCCTGGCCATGGGTGGTGAGTAGACGACAGTAAATATTAATACATCCACAAAGGATGATCATAATATATGTAGGATTGCTCGTAGGCATCCTATTGTAAGTAAGGAAGGTGGATGAGTCCGTACAAATTAAAGGTTTGTGTCCAGGGGCGCACATGTTTGGAAATGTTCAGATTCCAAATCTCATTCAATCAAAGCTGTAGTTGTAGAACCCAAATCTGGAAAGCAGAGAACACCAAACTAAATCAATCAAACTGTTCAAAAATAAATAAATAAATAAAAAATGAGAAAGTGCGAAGTAAATGATACCTGTGCGCATGAGGTAGAGATAGAGATAGAGATAGAGATAAAAGAGAGAAACAGAGAGCTGCCCGAACAGGGGATCGAAGAAACCATAAATATCATTTTGCATCTAACCATGTTTTCCCACAGCTTTCTTGAGCCTGCAAGGAGCCCCTCCTTACTCAACTTCCTCTCTAAGTTCAAGAAAGCTGTGGAAAAATATGAATAGACCCTCGTTTCTTCTTTGGATCACAAGATAATCCCTTGGGACATTTCAAACCCACTTCTGCTTAATCACACGAGAAATCCAGAGTGAAACCCAAACAAAAAGAAAAAGGGCAAAAAAAAAAAGTATAGCCCCTAAACCCACCCATCCCCACAAAATGGAACCTGGTGACCATGACTGCAATGAGCTAAAATATACATTGAAACGAGTCAAGTCGCCTCGGTTGAGTTTCGATGCGACCGGCAGAGCTATAAATGGCCCTCTGCATGAACCAACTCATGGAACGAGACAACTTAAGCCATGATGGGTTATCATTGGACTTGCACCAACCAAAAATACATATCCACATTAGGTTTCAAGATAACGCCCTAAACCCTAAAACTACAGTCTAGCAACCCTCCCTTGCATGAAGGACCGCCGGCATGAGACACTGCAAGAAAATCCTTCTGTATTGACCACGGCACCAAGATTCTATATCTGGCATGAAGAAGAGATAGAATGCAAAATCCTGCCCATATTATTTGTCAAAAGGAAAAAAAAAAAAAAAAAAACCCTAGCTAGAGAATGCAATAGCAGCCCGTTGAAGAACACCAAATCTCTAGTGGGTTTTTTTGGTAGGGACTTACAGCTGCACCACCAAACATCTGATTGCCAAGTCCAGCACAAACAATATCTTCTATATATAGTAAGGTGATCAAAGGAAGAGAACCCCACTATTGGCCACATGCAGTAAGAAGGAAGGTCCGTTTGTGGGAAAAGAGCAAGAGAGCAAGGAGTGGGGGGCAGGGGATATGGAATACCACCCCTGGAAATAGATAAAAAGCTGTGGGGGGTGGGGTGGTGGAAAAACCGTACTATAGGTAGTACCCTAGCTAATGCTTGAGATTTCGATAGGATATCAGATTTTGAAAAGAAAGACATATATAGGGTACTGCAAGGCAGTGAGCTCCCGTCGACATACATACACACTAGTCTTTTGCATGCGCCTCTTGGGTGTTCGGAATTCGGATGATTCTTACCACACTCCAACTCCCAAATTATAATAATAAAAAAGATATACCAATATCTGGTGATTGAAATATACTTTTTAGTCTTACTCAGTCACTTCCGGCTGTAATTCAAGAGAGACCAGGATGCGGACTCCAAAATATATATATATATATATATATATATGGAGTATCTTCATGGGCATCCATCATTTATCGCATGGTGAGGAAAACTTTTATAAATGAAAATTTTCAAGTACAAAAGTAAATTTTCAAGTACATAGTGTGAGGTACATTTTCTTGTCTTTTTGTGCAAAAAGAAAAAAATCCCTCATCCTATGGTGATGGATAGATGCACATGAATGTCCCCCCTATATATATATGGGGGGTATTCAAGTGCATCTATCCCTCACCTTGCGTGGTGAGGGACACCCCCTTTGGGGAAGTTTCAAGTGCCAAAGGGGATCTTTTAAAAAAAAAAAAGACAAAAGCCCTTTTATACTTTAAACTTCTCCAAAAGGGGTGTCCCTCACCACACATGGTGAGAGATGGATGCACTTGAATATTTTCCTATATATATATGGAGAATATTCATGTGCATTCATCCCTAACCATATGGTGAAAGATGCTTCCATAAATGGAAATTTTCAAGTATAAAATAGGTATTTCAAGTACATATGGTGAATTACAAAAGGGGGATTCATGTGTAAAAAAGGAAAAGTGCCCATTGTACTTGGAATCCCCCTTTTGTACTTGAATATCTCCATTTATGGAAGCATCCATCACCCTATGGTGAGGGATGGATGCACATTAATATTCTCATATATATATATATATATATGAGAGCTGCTCTCCTACAATGCAGTTGAGCATATTATCAGCTGCGTTGTGCGAGTCGCACGTGTGGGCGGAACAACAAGGTTACATGGATTGAAATTTGCTGGCCCTGCGCTTTCCCCTTTCCCTCTTTTCATTTCCCCTTCTTCGCCAGGCCTAATCGAGAACTCCTTGCTACTGCGCTCCTTTCTCTCTCGCCTAATCTCTCTCCCTCACTGCTGCTCTCCTCTCTCTCGCTTGACCTCTCTCCCTCGCTGCCCTACTCCACTCATCTCTCTCCCTCGCTGCCCTGCTGCGCTCATCTCTTGCTTGATCTCTCTCCCTCGATGCCTTGCTGCTGCGCTCATTTCTCTCGCCAGATCTCTCTCTCTCTCTCTATCGATGCTGCTGCGCTCATCTCTCTCTATCGTTGTTGCTGCGCTCATTTGTCTCTCTCTCTCTCTCTCTCTCTCTCTCTCTCTTGCTGCTGCTGCGCTCATCTGTCTCTCTTTCGCTCTCGCTGCTGCTGCTCACATCTCTCTCTCTCGCTGCTGCTGTGCTCATCTCTCTCTCTCTCTCTCTCTTGCTGCTGCTCTCTCCCATCTCAATCTCGTTCTCTCCCTCTCTATTGCGATCTTTGTCTCTCGCTGCTGCTCTCTCCCAGCTCGATCTCGCTGCTGCGCGACCTCTCTGTTGCGATCTCTCTCTCCCCCTCTCTGCTGCGATCTCTCCCTATCTGCTGCGTCTCTCCTCATCTCTCCCTCTCTCATTGCTGTAGGTTACTGTTAATGTTGTGTGGAAGTTTATGAATGGATGGAAGTTGTTTAGGAATGTTGTCTAGTCATGTTGCAGAGATTGTAATGCACAAAGAGACTTTTGTTGCAAAAATTAGGTTTGTTTCAGCTAGTGTAGAAATTGTAGAAACACTTTTTTTTTTTAGTTTTAGATAGTGCAGAAATTGTGTTTGTTTTAGCAAGGTTCTGAAATTTGTTAATGTTGTGTGGAAGTTTATGAATGGATGGAAGTTGTCTAGTCATGTTTTCTATTGTCGTATGAGTGTAAATTATTTCTTGAGTGTTTCCCTTGTTGAAAATTATGGAATTGATGGAATTTGTCTAGGAATGTTGTCTAGTCATGTTGCAGAAATTTTATTGCAAAGATTGTAATGCACAGAGAGACTTTTGTTGCAGAAATTGGGATTGTTTCAGTTAGTGCAAAAATTGTAGAAATACTTTTTTCCCAGTTTTAGATAGTGCAGAAATTTAGAGGCCAAATTTAGTGCAGAAAACAACAAAACCGAAGTTTTAAAAAAACCCACACTGCAATCCAATTCAGTCTCAATATATCAAATAAAATTCATTGACCAAACTGAACCAGCAAATCATAGTATTCTAAAATCAAATTGAACACAAAATAATGCTAATTGGAACAACATAAAACCTACTAGCGTACATATATTAAAAAAAAAAAAAAGGAAGTTTTCCTCCAACAAGCAATGACTCACATGTAATCCCACAATGGCAACAAGGACCTTTTTTGGGCATTTCTATACTCCCTCCCTCCGATATTAAATCCCACAATGTTGTCCAATATGTTTCAGTAGATTTGTCCAACGGGATAGGAAAAGTGCACGAGTTGAAAATGTGGCAAACGCGATTGATTCCTACCAAAAAATTACAGATTTGAAGTTCATCATATGTACTTCGAAATCCCCAAATATCGTCCAAAAACTCCCTCGGGAAGTGGGTTAACCAGTGCCCCAAACAGGGGTACTCAGCAAGGTTTCAGCAGATTTGGCCGATAGGATATGAAAAGTATGCTAGTTGAAAATGCGGCAAACACTTTTGATTCCTACCCAAAAGTTTCAGATTTGAAGTTCATCATATGGACTTCAAAACTCCTAAATTTCGTCCAAAAAATCCCTCGGGAAGTGGGTTAACCAGTGCCCCAAACAGGGGTACTCAACAAGATTTCATCAGATTTAGCCGACAGGATAGGAAAAGTGCGCGAGTTGAAAACGTGGCAAACACGATTGATTCCTACCCAAAAATTTCAGATTTGAAGTTCATCATATGGACTTCGAAACCCCCAAGTTTCATCCAAATAATCCCTCGGGAAGTGGTTTAACTAGTGCCCCAAACAGGGGTACGCAGCAAGGTTTGTGCAGATTTTCTTAACCGGGTTGAAAAAGTGCCTGAGTTGAAAATATCGCAAACATGACTGTAATTAACTGAAAAATAGTATATTTTAAGTTCATAATATGAACTTCGAAAGCCCCAAATTTCAGAAAAAAAAAAAAAAAAAAACCCCTCGGGAAGTGGGCTAAAAAGTGTCCTAAACAGGGGTACTCAGCAAGGTTTGTACAGATTTTTTTAACCGGGTTGAAAAAGTGCCCGTAACCGATTCTCAGATTATCTTCCCTCTTTCGTAAAAAGCTCTGTTTGATGGTGTTTCTCTGAAAAGAAGAACGATCTCATTGAGATCTTCTTTGCTATAATTTTTTTTTTTTTTTGGCTAATCTCTTTTCAATAGGCCATTCTTTTTTGGTTTATTTAATTCTTATTTTTCGTTTACAGGAGTCCACAAAGTTAGAAGAAGAGAAACATATTGTACAACATTTGTTGTGATGGAGTCTATGGAGATGTCTTGATATTTTGTTAATTTTATAGATTTTGTGACTGGTTATTGCGGTGATTGGTTATCTTCTTTTGATCCCACTAGGTGCCCATTAAATCTGTTGTGAACATGAACAGAACCATTCACATTTAGAACCAAACTTGGTTTTGCCTATCATATTCACATTCAACATCAACTATAATTTATTCATCAAACATCCAAGTTGTGCATTAAACAAAATCATTTTTCTCGTGCCAATATGCCATCTTCAAGCACTAAAGTCTTCTTCCATTCTTCATTTATAGATTTGAGTTTTTTTCCCATATTTCAGGTTTGAACCCTTTCTTTGCATATTGAAGCAACCCCCATAGTCATCCACAACACATCAAATGAAGCCCACAATAAACTTTTATTAACAAGTTTATTAACAAAAGAGCATTGAATACAACTGTAAGTTAGCCAATAATGGGTCATGACCAAGATTTAAAAAGTTCATCAAATCATCCATAGTGTCTTCCAAGTTCGACTTTGTTGAATACATTAAGTCAACCAATAATGGTTACTGACCAAAGATTTAAAAAAAAAAAAATCATCAATTAATCATTTATCATCCACAGTGTCTTCTAAGTTGGACTCCACTCAAAATGCTCAAAGGCGCACTCTCTAAGTAACCTACATGAGCTGAAGTCCTCTTTGAGCTCCCAGAGGTGGAGGAAGACTTTCACTCTGCATAGCATAGAAAAAGAAAAGAAAATTCAACACAAACAATTAGAAAACAAAAATCCATTCTTACTACATGAAAACCACATCACAGAAAAAGAAACTAAGATGAGAGAAATTAACATCAGTCCACATTTAATTGTTCCAGAGTTGTTGTTTGAAGCTAACCACCCATTAAAAAATAAATCTCAAAAAATAAATGAACCAATCAACCCAAAAACTGGAAGGAAGCACAACAGATTTAAGATAATAAAAATAAGAGACACAAATTGAGACGTGCAAAATACGGGAGCAAACCCCATTAAAACTCAAATCCAGATCTCCAAAATGAATGAAAACAAGACAGAAAAACAAAGGAAGCCCAGATCATAAAAAATAAAAAAGAAAACCTAAAGCCAAAATTGCAAAAGAAAATGTAGAATCACACAAAACATAGCAAGTTTTCAAGTGAGAGAGAGAGATAATTGGCTTCTCGGCAAATGGAGAAAATCCCAAATCCATGGTATGTGTAGGTATGTATTAAAAAGAAAGGGAAATGATTCAGATAAAAACTGAGAAAGAACTCCAATGCCCCATTAACATTTCAATTTAATGTGTAATGCATTTAAATAGAAAAAAGATCTCATACATGGGGTGCCTCACTATAGAAAGAGATAAGGAAAAGAGAAGACGGTCCTGCTGTATTTTCTCCTTAGATTGATTGGCAAAGAGATGATGAAGATAGAGGGCAGGGAGCGATTTGGACAAAGAGGACGAGCGTAGAGAGGGATGGGAGAGGGAGAGGGAGAGAGAGATCGCAACGAGAAAGAGAGAGCGGCAACGAGATGGGAGAGAGTAGCAGCAAGAGAGATAGAGATTGCAGCAAAGAGAAAGAGGGCGGCAACAAGAGAGCGAGGCGAGAGAGGGAGAGTAGCAGCGAGGGTAGAACAGCTCGACGAGATCGAGAGAGATGAGAGCACCTCGAAATCGGGAGAGACGATGCGCGAGAAGCTGGCAGTAGCGAGAGAGAGACTTTGATGAGAGAGGGAGTGCAGAGGCGAGAGCTCAATCGACGAGAGAAGAGTGCTGCTGGCGAGCTTCCAGAGATCTCGACGAGCGACGCTGAGAGGGAGAGATCGAGCTGAGAACGAGGCAAGAGAGAGAGAGAGAGAGCTTCGCTGAGAGAGACTGGCGAGAAAGAGAGAGCTTCGTTGAGAGAGAGGCGAAAGACAGGTGCGGGTAGGTCTAAGAAGGGGGAAAATGAAAAATGAGTGGGCCCAGCGAAAAACTGACCTGATTGCATTTTATGTTCCGCCCACACGTTGTGTTCCGCCTGCATGATCCCAGCTGATAATATGCTCAACTGCAGTGTAGAAGAGTAGCTCTATATATATATGAGAATATTTATGTGCATCTATACCTCACCATAGAGTGAGGGGTACTTTCCCTTTTTGCACATGAAGTCAAGGAAGTGTACCTCACCCTATATACTTAAAAAGTCACTTTTGTACTTGAAAATCTCCATTTATGAAAGTGTCGTTCACCCTATGGTGAGTGATAGATGTACATGAATATTCCCCATATATATCTATGAGCCCGGCTAGCCGGACGGACGGATCCCCTGTGACAGCTATTCTTGGGTTCCACATAGCGATAATGGGGACCATCCCCTCTGGTGACATATATTCTTTAATTGGAACATATTTCAAATATGATTAGACACTGATGTGGAGTTGATCACATTCTGTCATGTGTGGGACCACCACTCTTATCAAAGTGAATTGAAAATATATATCCGAGATTTATTCATATTGAAAGGTCCAGATTGTAACTACGTGGACTCCATGATAGAGTTCCCAACGTGTGCTCCATGGATCTAGACTCCCTCGAATATCACTCTAAAATATCACTCATGAAGCCATCAAGGAATAGGCCGGGGTCTATATGGATATGTTTACAACACTTTATTCATTTGGAATCTTGGCCAGGTCTGGTAATCGCGTCCCTTGAGGATTCCTCGTAAGTTTTTCACAGAATACTCACATTTGGTGAGTGTAGAATTTCAGGGCATTTGTGCCATTAGAAAATCCTTATTTTTTAGGGTTTTCATGTCTAATAACCCCCATCTGATTTGGAAGATGCTCATTTTCTTTTTTTAGAATTTATGCACTCATACCAACTTTTGGCAGCTATATGCATCGATACACATCAATGTAATTACGAAATCTTTGGCTATATAAGTCTCAAGTGAGGAATTCTTGTTCAAGGGGAAGTGATGAATTCTCAATTTTATAAATTTATTGCCTATTATTAAATGTACCACAATATTTGAATTATTAGGGATAATATCCATTTATTCATTTCTTATCTCCCTTTGACTCTAACCCTTTGTGCGCGCGGGGGGGGGGGGGGGGGGGGGGGGGTGGGTTTTGAAGTGGGGTGATTATTCTCGAATATTCATCTTTGTTTCTTCTATTTTTAAAACCAATTTTATGAATACAAGGCATTGGAGTTCATGATAATTCATATGCATGAAACAAATACATCCAGGACGTATCTTTCTGCAGAGCTATCTCTCGTGGCTTGCAGGAGGGGGTAACTTTTACTACGACATGGGGTCCCCGTGATCATTGAAATCATTCGTACTCACTGCCTGCATGAATTGCCACACACACACACAAGCTTGAAATTTATCAAGACTATATCGACTGGTGGATTGAATTTCTTAAAAAAGTCAACTCACACAATTAATTGTGTGATAAGTTTTTTATCGCATTGTGGGACCCCGTTTTCAATCGAAATGCTCGCACTCACTAGTCTTATGTGAATTTGTCACTTAACCGAGTTTGGCACTAAAATGAATTTATATTGTACCTTTCATGTGATAAAGAACATGGCCCAGTCCATGCATGATCAAGGAATGTTGATGTGCCCATGTATCATCTGTCTAATCTATACTAGTTGTCATTTGCTGTCTATGCAAACATATAACCCATAATCCACGTGATGGGATATATTGCCTTCACATATGTTTAGCAACATTAGCCTGTAACCCAAGAACGAAGGGATTGGCTAGGTGTCACCAATCATGAATTGGTAGACTTTCCATTGTACATGTTATGAATACATAGTAAGAATATCTCAATGCTCACCTTGAGAGAATTTTCTCAAAACATTTTATGGTATCAGAGCTTCCGGTGAGAACAGCGAGAATTACTTCATTCCTTTTCACAATGTCTTCATCGTCATCACTCAACCGAACTCCAAAGTACTCGTACCCAGTAAATCTCAACGTGGGTAATTTCGTTTCCTTGAAGCTAAACCAGTCCAACTATTTGCTGTGGAGAACGCAAATAATAGCACTGGTTGAAAACCAAGATCTGCAAGGTTTTCTCAATGGAGAAACCCCTATGCCAGAATCCTTTGTGTTGAATCCAGAAAGCACTGTTGCTGATGGAGCCAAAGCGATTCCAAATCCAGATTATACAGACTGGAGACGCTGCTTCGAGGTTGGATAATAGGTGCATTATCAGAAGATGTACTTGGCATAGTTGTTGGGCTCGACACCTCTGCTAGTGTTTGGGTGCTCTTGAGAATGCATTTGTTCAAGATTCTCAAGAAAGAGATTTCAATTGACTCAAGAGATGACCCTTATCAGAAAAGCAAGAGACAATCTAAATGATTATCTGTGTAAATTTAAAACCATTTATGATGGTTTAGCTGCTATAGGAAAACTTGTTTCTGATAGGAATAAGGTTTTTTTGGCTCTTACAAGGTCTAGGCCAAGGTTATGAACCATTTGTTACTTCTATGTTAAAACCTCATGTCCCATCATACAAGGACATCGTTCCTCTTCTTCAAAGTCATGAAGCTCGTTCACGATTTCATAACACTCACGAAAACCAAGTCCAACCATAAATGGCATATGTTGCTCAGCGTGGTCAAAATAAAAATAAAAAAAAGGAGACATGGCTAGAACAAGTTCAGTTCAAAAGGGCGTGGATTTGGTCGAGGAAATGGTCAGTTTCATGCAGGAAGCCAACAACATCAACACAACACCAATCAAGGAAGTGCATCTACTTATAATGACAAAAAGGAGATGGAAATAAGCCAAATCTGTGGTAAAAAGAATCACACTGCCCTAAGATGTTTTAATCGTTTCAATCACTCATTCCAACAAGAGGACATTCCACAAGCGTTGGCTGCTCTAACTATTGCTGATAGTCAAGATTCAGAATGGTTTCCAGACACCGGAGCTTCTGCACATGTAACCGGCAATCCAGGTAAATTGACTAACTTAAAACCATATAAAGGAAATGATGGCATTATGGTTGGAAATGGTGAAATCCTTCTCATTATACCAAGATTAATACAGACTCTTCTTCTATACCATTGAAAAATGTATTGCTTGTTCCTAATATTAAGAAGGATCTTCCATCTGTTAGTCAACTTACTACTGCATTTCCTTATACTTTTGAGTTTTCCTCCACTGGTTGCATGATTAAGGACAGTAGCATAGGTAGAATAGTGGCAACATGGAATAGAAGAGGAGACCTATATGCCCTTAATGCTACACAAGCTGCCTACTTTTCAAATCGGTCTAGAAGAACTACTGCAGAATGGTGGCATCAGCGGTTAGGGCATCCTCATCAAAAGATCGTGCAGTATCTCCATCAAAATAAATTTATATTCTTATTTCTAAAAATAAAGCTGAATCCATTTGTGTTAGCTGTCAAATGGGCAAAGCATGCAGGCTTCCCTTTCTTCCTTCAGATGGTTTATGCAAACAACCATTTCAGAAAATTCATTCTGACTTGTGGGGTCCAGACCCAGTTTGCTCTACTCAAAATTTTAAGCTCTATGTTGTTTTTATCGATAAGTGCACACGCTTTACATGGTTATATCCTCTGAGAAGAAGCCAAATTTTTTACCATGCTTTGACACTTTTTATAAGTACGTGGAGTGTCAATTTGGGCAGAAAATTAAGATTTTTCAATCTCACGGAGGGGGTGAATATTCATCTCTTAAATTTTATAAATACCCTAATGAATTTTGGTATTCAACACTTAGGTAGCGTTTGGTTCGCTGTAAGGTTTGCTGTAATGAAGGTCGGAATGGAATGATCATTCCAACGAAATGATCATTATCGCGTTTGGTTCGCCAAAAAGTGATGGAATGACCATTACCTCTGGAATCCCCATTCTTTTATGTAAATGAATGGCCATTCCACTGGGGAGGCAAAGGAATGACCATTCCATTTCTTTGTAACTTTTATTTAGACTAAAATACCATTGTTTCACATCCTCTACTATTATAAAAGACAGCAAGATGCAAACTTTTTTTCACTACACCATTTTGTGGCCCACCCCTAAATATTATAATGCAAACTTTTTCATTACACCTTTGTGGGGCCCACTCCCAAATATTATAATATAATATAATAATATATTATTATGAGGAATTGCAAACTTTATCATTACACCTTTGTGGGCTCACCCCCAATTATTATAATACAAACTTTTTCACTATACCATTGTGGGGCCTACCCCCAAATATTATAATATAATAATATATTATTATGAGAAATTGCAAACGTTTTCATTACACCATTATGGGGCCCACCCCCAAATATTATAATGTGAACTTTTTCAATACACCTTTGTGGGGCCCACCCTCAAATATTATAATATAATATAATATAATAATATATTATTATGAGGAATTGCAAACTTTTTCATTACACCTTTGTGGGGCCCACTCCCAATTATTATAATGCAAACTTTTTCGCTACACCATCGTAGGGCCTACCCCCAAATATTATAATATAATATAATAATATATTATTATGAGAGATTGCAAACTTTTTCATTACACCATTATGGGGCCCACCCCCAAATATTATAATGCGAACTTTTTCACTACACCTTTGTGGGGCCCACCCTCAAATAGTATAATATAATAATATAATATATTATTATGAGAAATTGCAAATTTTTTCACTACACCATTGTGGGGTCCACCCCCAAATATTATAATGCAAACTTTTTCACTACACTTTTGTGGGGCCCACCCCCAAATATTATAATATAATATAATATAATAATATATTACTATGAAAAATTGCAAACTTTTTCATTACACCTTTGTGAGCTTACCCCCAAATATTAAGATGTGAGCCCCACTTAGTAATATATATATATATATATATTGGTGGTTCACAATGAATTTGGTTCATAATGAATTGAAGTATGGTCTGGGGACCACAGTTAAGAGTCTTAGGTGTAGTACTGCATCTTTGACTGACCCAAAGATAAAAATCTAACAAGTGTATTTTGGTTAATCTTATGTGAATTTTATTCTATTCCGGGCATCATTCTGGCGTACTAAATGCGGGAACATGAATCAGAATTCTATTACTGGATTGATTCTTTAGTGGAACCACACGTTCGAATGGAAATGATCATTCCTGCTTCATTCCATTCCAGACTCATTCCAGCCTCCATTCCATTCCCAACTACAACCATTCCAGCGAACCAAACGCTACCTTAATTTCCTGTCCAAACACCCAAGAGCAAAATGGAATGACTGAAAGGAAACATAGGAACATTCGAGAACTTGGCCTAACAATGATGCTTCATGCAAAGATTCCTAAGCGTTATTGGGTTGATTGTTTTACTACTGCTGTATACTTAATTAAAAGGCTGCCCACACGTGTTGGATATGGATTCACCTTACTCTCGGTTATTTGGCACACAACCTGATTACTCAATGCTTCGAGTTTTGGGTTGTCGATGTTTTCCATACTTGGGGGATGATGCAAAAGATAAATTGGATGCTCGATCATTGCCTTGTGCGTTCATGGATTAGAGCAACAAGTATAAAGGGTATCGTTGTTTATATCCACCAACAGGCCAAATATACATCTCTCGACATGTGGTTTTTGATGAGTTCACCTTCCCATATCACAATCCAACTTCTCTTTATCAAAATGATGAAATTGAAGGAGATGTTACAACATTTATGGACTGGGTCCAATCACCATCTATTTCACCTGTGTCCTTACCAACTAATTCATTATCTTCCATTGGTTTAGGTGGACCCCAACCTCCCTCAACAAGTGGTCATGTGCAAATACATGATGTGCCTGTGGATACTCCAACAAGCAATTCACCTCTCATTCATGATCCAACAATTGGTCATGTGCATGATGTGTCTATGGATCCTCCATCTAGTAATCCATCTATCACTCATGCTCCGGCATCCCAGACAGCTATACCACTGTATTCAACTACCCAAAATAATCAGATGATGGACCGGTCCCAATTGCCTGAGAGTGCATCACCTAGTAATCATAGCCGCGTGGTGACTCGTTCTATTAGTGGTGTATTCAAGCCAAACCCAAGGTATGTTGACTTACATGCCATCTCTTGTGATATACCCAAAGAACCCAAAACCATAAAATCTGCCCTCCATCGTCCAGGATGGTTGAAGGCTATGCATGAGGAACTCTCAGCTCTTCGTCTCAATAAAACATGGGACCTAGTTCCTCGCACTGAAAATATGAATGTTGTTGGGTGTAAATGGGTCTTTTAAGACCAAACTCAAATATGATGGTAGCCTTGAGAGATTGAAGGCCCGTTTAGTGGCAAAAGGATTTAAAGTAGAAGGAGTTGATTTTTCCGAGACCTTTTCGCCAGTTATCAAGCGCGAGAGTATTCGGATTGTATTAACAGTTGCTACTGTAAATAAATGGCCGATTCGACAATTAGATGTCAAGAACGCAATGCTCCATGGCTTTTTTAAGGAATTAGTCCACATGGAACAACCTCCTAGTTTCATAAATTTAACATTTCCATCTTATGTTTGTCGTCTCAAGAAGGCCCTTTATGGACTTAAACAGGCCCCAAGAGCCTGGTTTGATCGGCTCAGCACATTTCTCCTAAGCATGGCTTTCTTCTGTAGTATTGCTGATCCCATCATTATTTGTCAGTCATTCTGGTCACGACACTCTCCTCCTTCTTCTTTATGTAGATGACATGGTGCGGACTGGAAACAATCCTATCTACTTGGATTCCTTCATTGACCAATTGGGCAGAGAATTTGCCATCAAGGATCTAGGATAGCTACACAACTTCCTTGGAGTAGAAGTATACTCTTTCTCTGATGGCCTATTTCTTAGCTAGACCAAATATGCTCGTGCTCTACTTGATCGTGCACAGATGGTTAGTTGTCGACCTATATCCACTCCGATGGCTGCAAAAGTTGGTCCCAATCTCTCTAATGTAGACGTGTTTCCCGATCAGACACACTACCGCAGCTTTGTTGGTGCACTGCAATATCTCACATTTACCAGGCCAGACCTCTCATTTTGTGTCAACTTTTTATGCCAATTCATGCATGCACCAACTATGGGCCATGATAAAATTGTTAAGCGGGTCTTTCGTTATATTAGCGGGATGTTAGATTATGGGATGAGGATTCTCACCGAAGTTCTCTTGATCTATATGCCTTCTCAAATGCGGATTGGGCCTGATGTCCACTAACTCATCGATCCACCACTGGTTTTTGCACATTTCTAGGCAATAACTTTATATCATGGAGTGCCAAGAAGCAAACTACCGTTGCACGATCAAGTGCTGAAGCAGAATACAGATTGATGGCATCTACGTCAGTAGAAACCACATGGCTCACATTTATACTTCGTGATATAGGTGTGCCTCTATTCAAGCCACCGATTTTACATTCTGACAACATAAGTGCACTCTACATGTCCATCAATCCTGTGTTCCATGGAAGAATCAAACATATTGAGCTGGACTATCACTTTGTTCAGAAAAAAAATTGCAAGAGGGACTTTGATCACAAAATTTGTGCCATCAGATCAGCAACTAGCAGACATATTCACAAAATCACTAGCTCGCGTGCCATATTGTGTTCTTCGGATCAAACTGGGCCTATGGCATTCTCCCTGGCGCAGTTTGAGGGGGACTGATAAAGAAGATGGCCCATTTCATGCATGATCAAGGAATGCTGATGTGCCCATGTATCATTTGTCCAATCTATACCAGTTGTCATTTGCTGTCTATGCAAACATGTAATCCATAATCCACGTGATGTGATATATTGCCCCCACATATGTTTAGCAACATTAGCCTGTAACCCAAGAATGAAGGGATTGGCAAGGTGTCACCAATCATGAATGGGTTGACTTTCCATCGTACATGTTATAAATACATAGCAAGAATATCTCTCTGCTCACCTCGAAAAAGAGAATTTTCTCAAAATTATCATGTAGCTTATGTGAGAGGTAGCATTTTTACTACGATGTGGAACCATCCATGATCCATGTAACCCCCTTGCGTTGAGTAACCCCGGATGATTAGCATTGACCAAGGTTGAAACTAATCTAGATTACATTGATTATTAGATTGAGCTTTTCTTTTCTTTTTTTCTTAAAGGAACTGTAATTAAGAAAAACTTTAAGCCCTTTAAATCAATTATTGTGATTATCTAGTTCATATGATTTTGGCCCAAAAAAAAAAAAAAAAAACATATTCATAATGAGACCTTTCCATCACATTGCCCTTCCATTGTTGGATGCAAGTAGGTCCCATGGGGATCTTTAGATATTTACTTCATGCCATCCATAAACGTTTGACAATTTACTATATTAGTAAAAGCAATGTAAAGCCTCCATTTTTTAGATGAGAGGTCACATCAAAATCACACCTCTTCAAAATTCTCTTTTTTTAAAAAAAATAAAAAAGAAACCACCTTTCTCCACTAAAAGACAAAAAATAAAAAATAAAAAATAACACATCACTTTTTACGCGAAAAGTCAAAAAGATCCCCTACCAGCGCACTAAAGATATGTTACCATAATAAGAAAAAGTCTAAATGGACCGATTCTTGGGATCGGTCCAGAGACTGATCCCAAGAATCGGTCCATGTAGCATCCCTCCCATAATAACCCCCTTTATATATTATTCTCTCTTAATTTGATGCTTTACATTACTTTTACTTTAATAGTAAATTGCTAAAGGATGAGAGGTACTTCCGAGCAAATCATAACCATAAATGCTCACACACATACACAAAAGCCTAAATCCCTAGGCATATTAAAAAAAAAAAATGGTTAGAATTACCAAATGCAACCCAGAATTGGGTGGGACTTGGGCAGATTTTCAGGCTATGAAAACTTGTACGAGGGATTAAAAGAATGTGCCAAGAAGGCCATTTCAATCCAACCGCCAAAAGAGTGAGGCAATCACCGGCTGAAAAAGGAGAAAGAAGCAAAAAAGCAAGTTTAATGGCTTGAATGTTTGATTTCTAAAATTTGTCAAAAATTGCAAATGGCTTAAATTGCTAAACCCCGACACGTTAAATTGTTCTCTTGTGGCTTTTAATTAAGATTATCTTAATTTGGAATCTTTACTATAAAACAATGATATTATGCCAATTTGGAGAATTTCAAATGCATGATTTAAGAATTGGTGTAGTGTAAGAAATTCACTGTCAAATGAGCTTGTTTGTTTATATGAAATTGATACACATATATGAGAATTATTCATATTTTATTTTATATATTTACAAAAGGTCAATTTCATTCATTAGAAGATATGCTAGAAACAAATGTTGATCAAATGATTTACACTCTTGAGAGTAACTCTTATGGTACTGTAAGAGTAAGGGTGGGGGCCCTCACATTTATCCAATGCCAACGGCGTAAATATGAGGGCCGACACCATTACTCTCACAATATCGTGCACAGTGCTGTAAGAGTAAGGAGTGAATGCTCTCACAACCATATTCAACGCCAACAGCTTAAATGTGAGGGCCTCCACAAGAGAGAATGGAGCAGAGCCGGATATTGCTAATTATTGGTTGGCCTAAAGAAAGAGCTGTTATTGCCACATCCATACTTGCTCATTCTACATCCCTTCTATGTACACATTTAGGTTTTTCTCAAGGCACATTCTCCTCTTCCCATTATGCCCAAACACCACACTATCCATTTCTTTTCCTTCTCCCTGCACGACCCTCCTTCGTCCTCAGACACGATTTGAACTCTCCTTGCACAGACCTCATCACCATCGTCTCCTCACTACCCAGCTTCACCATCATCTCCTCTCTAACACTCGACCTCATCCCTTTCCCTCTATGTTCCCTCGCTCCCTCCCTCGTTTTCTCCCTCTCTTCGTGGACTCATTGTGAAGTTATCTTCTCTCTCCCTATACATCTCTCTATTTATCTTTTATTTGTATCATTTTACATGTATCGGCCATATGAGAGATGAATGTTGGCCTGGAAATATGTAAAGGAGAGCTGCTAATGCCAGACATAGGCCAATTCTCGCCATTCATCTCTCACCCGTTCACCGGCGTGATTCGTTTTATTTTAAGTTTGTGTCCGTTCGGACCTGATTTGTTTGGCTGGATACATCCGAACAGATCATTTCTGTTTGGCATGTCAAGTCCGAACAAATCTT
The DNA here is from genome assembly GCA_003546025.1 of Camphora micrantha. NCBI lineage: Eukaryota > Viridiplantae > Streptophyta > Magnoliopsida > Laurales > Lauraceae > Camphora > Camphora micrantha. The sequence goes on along the minus strand of QPKB01000011.1, from coordinate 39,309,234 downwards.
GTGTATTTATTTGTGTGGCTAATTCCTTTAAATTTTTCTGACTCAGCCATGGACGCGGCCGATAATTCGAGAGTTAAGACTAAATCATTGAATAGAGAACGACGTACTAAAGCTCTCCAGATCGACCTAACGGACATTCAGCGGGCTGAGGATGTTGATGAAGCTACAGATATCCAGAATGAACCAACTGATTTAGACATTTTTTTCTTTACAAATGCAACGCATTGCAAATGCTCGAATCATACTCCAACTGATCATTCGGAGGGGATATGAACTAAGCACACAACACCGAGGTGAACTATACAAGGCTATTGAGCAGGTCTGTAGAGTGTTGCCTGGAGCTTTTCTAAATGACGTCCAGCAACTCGTGCCTCATACCCCAATGAGGACATAAACCCTCAACTGCAGGAGGGAGACATAATGTGTTGATGCTTGATTTTTTATTAAAATATAGGGGCGGAGTTGGGTTGGTTTGATACCATTGATGTATTTGTCACTGACTTTTTTGGTCACAATTTTTAAGGATCTGTATTGGTTGGCTATGTTGGATAGATTTGTTGGATGTATTTCTATTTAATTTAATATAGATCTTGTTTGATGGATTTCTACTGATTGGATACATGTTTCTTAGATGAATTTTTATTGGTTGGATACGTGTGTATCGCATAAAACATGAAATGATCCACGAAAATAACAATAGTTTAGAGAGAGTAAGTGTAATTGCCTTATCAAAAGTGACAGTGATGTCTCAAACAACAGTGAGCAACACTTCATCAATGGATACACGAACAACTGTAACAATTATTATAACTCAAATGAACAGTAAAATATGACCTAATTGCCCTAAGAGAATCCAACAGATAAATTTCTAGCAAGCGTCAATTTTGTTCGATCGTCTGACACATGGCTACATTTGGATTGATAATTTGTTCGATCACTCACAACCAAACAAGGCTAATTTGTTCAGCAAACGACCAAATAGCTCGTGACGGCACACTCAAATAAAAACGCAAAAAAAAAAAAAAAAAAACAATAGTGTCCTTTTGGCTCCAAACAATCACATAAACCATCCTTTGAGAGATGAATGTAGAGAGGATAGAAGAGAAAGGAGAAATGGAAAGAGAAGTAGGGGATGTATTGGAAGAGAATGGAAGAGAAAGAGCGAGGAGCCGAGGAAGAAGGAACGAGAGTTGATTCTAATGGTGAAATTGCATGACCAATAAAATAATTATTGATGTCCAATTTGATCATTTCAAGAATGGGTATGTTGATTAAAAAGAAAATTAAATGTGGAATGAGCAACTTGGGATGTGGTAATATCAGTTATCCTAAAACGTTGCCCTACTTTAAGTTTGGGCTTGGGCTGAACAGAAAAAATTGCAAAGCTATTTATGTTTTGCGTTTGTTTTTTTTTTTTTTCAAGGGTCGGGCACCCTCCCGCTCGCCTCACAGGCTGGCAGCCCATTGACAACTCCCACCAGTAGAGAGTAGAGAATAGAGAGCAGAGATGACGGGTGCATTGAGATATTGATACGCTTTAAAATAAATAAACGAAAAAATTTCAAAACAGGGCTTTATGGTTTAGCAATATTCATGGTTTTTTTTTTTTTTTTCATATAGAATTTATGGTTTATTTATCTAATCAGTAAAGGCTTTTGTCACCATTTCTCTCCTCTGCAGGCAGGAGGAATTTATGGAAGTAGAATGGGCCATCTCTGTGCTTGGTGGGTTAGGCTGGTCCACTCTGAACTTTCAGCCCATGCCGCACTTGGCCCCAATGTCCTCAGCACCTCGGCTTGTAAAAGTGGGACTGATGCCCACGTATCAATGCATGCAGTTGAGGTTATCCATCCCTAGGGTTTGGCCTTGGCCTCTTGTGTTAAAATTATATTTATCAAGGAGTTTCTGCATGTGGGATAATTTCTCAGTTTCTGCATGTGGGGTGGGGGGGGGGTCCTGAAATCGTCAATGTTATTAGCCTAAAGTCTATGGTCCATGCATATTGAAGTTTGCTTATTGCCAAGGTCGATCTGTTCGTTTGCATTGTAATGCTAAGTGCCTCCACCCTGTTTTAATGGTGTTACATAATCTTGGTGGGTGGTGGCCCATTAAGTACACAAGATAGGGAATGAAAACCTGTCTGACTGGTGTTGGCTCTGTTTACTGAGCCACTGTAATGAACCATAATCAATCGCAAAAAGGTTTTCAGTCCAAGTTGAGACTCAAATTGAGGTTTACATCCGCTTGTTTCAGTGATCTAGCTCATTTAATGGGGTCCCATCCGGGTGAGGCAATGCCCCCACAAGGCTAGTGTGGCTTTATCTAGAAAATGGCCACTTTCATTGGAGCCCGCTTATGCATGACAACCAAGGGAGACAGTATTGAAAGGGTTTTCTTTTGGATAAGGGAAAGATAAGTGAGTATCAAATGATCATAGTCCTTTTGACTTTGGTCATGAAGTTTAATGGCTATACACTGTGTAAATTTATTGTGAAAAAAATTAGATTCAGTTACTAATGTCTGAAACAGTGTAAATTGGGTTAAGGGCCAATCCTAGGGAGATTTCTGCAAACTAGATGGGTGAAAATAACAATCCGATCAACCCAAAATGTCCCAGAAGAGAATATTTTGGCCTTGGACGATATCCCTGGCGGTTACAGTAGTAAATGCTAAAAGGTAATAAAAACATTATAAAGAAGGTAATTAGGAGAGAGAGAGTGGACAACAATCAGTCTCAACTCTCAACATAGTGTCACTGATTTGTTATCCTTTTTTTTTTCTTTGTTTTTAAATTTTATTTTTATCGGATGATGATTCGTTATGATCTGATTTGAATCCTACAAGGTGATATGTGTGCTTGTTCCACTAGGCCTGTATGTGTCCGTGTGCGTGCGTGCGTGGGGATTGGAAATTGGATTGTTTGGTGTACAAAATATATATATATATATATATATATATTTATATGAAAAGACTGGCCTGTTGGATCTGAACTTGGACCCAGACCTATAGCAGATATTTGGATTCGAATCTCCTATTTCGTCCAAACAAGGAAATCCTGTTTGAACGAATCATGGAATCCTTTTCCCAAATCTTTTTGTGTGTGTGTGTGTTTTTTTTTTTTTTCCTTCTATAGTCCTATTGTTCAATTGTGTATACCAGTCAATGTTTTAGTGGGTCCACCACCATCAAATCGAAGATATTATAATCCTCCTCAACACAGTTGGAATTCTCTGCTCAAATCAAAGTGGGTCACCAGACATGTCGGGAGCCCGTCCGACTCCACATACCCCAGACAAATTGGCTGGGACCCATGATAGCCTACACATGTGGAAAGAGTGACCACATGCGTGGGAAGAGTTAAATTTAAGCTTCTTGGTGATCAGGGGTTATTCTTTTTAAAATGCCCACTTTAAGAGGTGCCTACCTCAACAAAGGGAAAGCTCTGGACAATGGACATGATATCAAGTAGTTCAAATGATTTTAGTTCTTAGTTTTAGATTCTCAAAAGTCCGCTTAATATGTAGAACAATGTGAAATTAGGATCAGCGCCAAATCAAAGGATAAGTGTGTATAATCAAAGGTGGAATCGCTGCTCATACATAATAATAATAATAATAATAATAATAATAATAATAGGAGCTAAAAAGTGGATTATCTGGAGGATTTTTCATACGTTCACGTCTAGTGCTTGGGGGCAAAAACTTGATAGATGCGTAATGTGGAGTCATATAACACTGGGAGGGCCCATGTACTTGTCAAGAGGTTCACCTGGACCTAGGCCCAGGCCACCTTTTTAACTTACTGGGGGTTCGAGCGTCAATCATGGATCCGGGCTTAAGACATAATGCTAGCGTTGTCTGCTTCCTGCCAATATTTTCTCGTTGTTGTTGGAATCATATTCATGTCGGACTTCCGAACCAAGTAACCAGCCATCTAAATACAACTGACATTGACTCGAGGAGATTCATCATCTGGACGCTCCCTCTCTGCGGTTTGCCTGCCCCACCCTCTCCTTTTCTCTCTCTATCTCTATCTCTATCTATTATTGTCATTTTAGTCTATCAAATTCGAATCCAAACATGTTGCATTTGTGGGGCCCATTGAGGATGGGTAGGATGTAGACCAAATTGAAATGGGAGCCTTTAGAACCAATGATGCCCAGATAAGGTACGGAGGTGTAGATATGACATGTCATAAATATGATCGCGACACAGATTTTGCGAGTAAAATATTAGATACTAGATAGATACCATTCCAGACATGATTCGCTGTCCATTTTAAAATATTCGTGCACCGTGGTTAAGAATATTCATAAGCATTTGAGTTCGCACTTGTAACTTTTACCCAATAATTTGGTGTTGGGTTCATCCCATTATCAATCCATCATGGCCCTGTTTTGAATTTGAGCAACAACATGCCATACTTCGGGAGCCACTGTTCTTCGTATGAAACAATCACAAGACTTGATGACATGAGAAACAGGGTAAGCAATATTAAGCAAATGGATGAAATATTTCAATAGAGTGCTCTTTTTGGTTAATCTGAATTTAAATATAAGAGGAATTTTGAATTTAAGTAGAGTGATGGATTTTCACATTTAGCCCTCTTTTTTGCTTTTCGCCTTTTGCGTTTTTTCTCTCTTTCTCTTTTCTCTTTTCTCTTCATAGCCGATTCTAATCCAGATATCCCACAATCTTTTTCAAAATTGTTGTGCAGCCCCTGCCTTCTGAAATTATTAGTTCTAAAACCACTCCCCTGCTGTTATCTCTGGACGATGTGTCCACGCTAGCAGAAAGGCTTGTGAAAAGGACAAAAGTGCCCCCCAACTGGGTTGCATTTGGACCATATTAAGTTAATATTGGGTTGGGCTAGGTCCTACATGGACCCGTTAAAAAAAAAACCCTAAAAGCTAAAAGGGCTTTTTTTACCGTCTCTCACACACGCTTTCTTTTCTTTTCCCTCCTTCCTCTTTTGTTTCATGTGCTCATTTGAGATGGAAAATGGAAGAAGAAGATGGATTTAGATCTACTTTTTGGTAAGAAATTTGGATTTCCGATCTTGGGGTTTTATATTTGGAATTTTGTTAGGGTGAAATCAGGCTATCGAAGATGACAGACGATGAGCGTGATTTATATTTGATATATAGTCTTTGGGGTCATTTGATAGAGGTTGTGTGTCTGATAGGAGTGGACGAATGGACCCCTTTTTTTTTTTTTTTTTACGAAACCAGTAAAATACTAATCTTAGTTTATCAAATATAATTCCCTTCCATTCTTTTACATGGTTAGATCTGGTCGGTATAAATCTCATTGGGACATATGTAAATTGGGGTTAATATATTAGTTAGAGATAAAAAGAAAAAAAAAAAAAACAGAGAGAGAGAGACAGAGAGTAGGTGCTAATGCTAGTGAGTGCGATTTTTTATTTTTATTTTATAAATTACCTTTTAGCCTTTTAGAAGGATCAAAGTGGGCTCCACAAGTGTGAGCTAACGGCAAAAATTCCCCCTTTTGAGAATTCCTCCATAGACAGTCACAATGTCTGGGCTTCGAAAAGAGCACCCACTTAACGACCCTTTTGTGAACATTGCAAGAGTGAAAAAAAATGTTAACAGTGATATATTGTGGGATTTTATCTTACAGAAAATCTGCAAATGGATTATGGACGGCCAAATGGGTTCCTTTAATTTACAGGCGTTTCTGTCGTTTTATGGGCACGAGCCTTTTTAACAGTCAGATTTTAATTTAATTTCTTCTTATAGCTAGATGAAAGCATAAAAATCTCACCAAGTCATTTGTTTTTTTTTTTTTTTTTTTCTTTTTTGGGAAAGTAAATAATTTTGTTAGCCATTTTAAGACCGCGGTTCAGAAGAATGCAAGAGCAACCCCGTCTCCAATCCATGGACCGAATCAAGGTTAACAAAATTCAATGTAGCAGCTGCGATTCTTTCAGCAAAAAAAAAAAAAAAAGCTGCGATTCTCACATGGTCAAGTTGTCTATGTTCAAGTAACATCCCTGGATAAGGGTTTTCTCGGACTTTCACTTTACAGTGAAATAGAAAAAACAGAGACAGATTCCAAACCACCCCCTTCCCTCACCTCGAATTAATATGGTTTTCCACGGTATCACGAAAAATCAACAAATTCATGTGAACTTCTCTACCCAACATGCAAAGTCTTAATGGGGCCAAATTGGCACTGCTAATTGATAATATTTGTTGTCAAATGGAACAAAATGCGACTGAATAATACACTTTAACGCTGCTCAAACAAAAATAAAATAATATATATATATATATATGAGGTTTTTATAAAAAATAAAATGAATGAATAATGTTTATATATGGTTTAAGTTTTGACCACTTATCCAAGTCTGATTGAATTCCTGAGTCAATATGGGGTGAGTTGATAGGGAGTCCAGTTGAGTCCTGAGTTTTCAAGTTTTGAAACACTGGGTCGACCCAACTCAACCCATTTAGAGCCCAAGACAGAAGAGGAAAAAAAAGAAAAGAAGAGAGTAGTAGGATTAGAATTAGAAAAAGATGATTTTTAATTTTTTACAGATTAGGTGAAGAACGAAACGTATTTTGGGTGGGGGTTTTT